>APFE031449092.1:14509-100348 GCA_000404065.3 Pinus taeda | reverse complement strand
ATAGAAGTTACCTTGGCAACAGGAGAAAAAATATCACCAAAATCAATTCCCGGCACCTGGGAATAACCTTTTGCTACCAACCAGCTTTGTATTTCTCCACCTTCCCTTCTGCATTTGTCTTCTTCTTGAACACCCATTTTCTGCCAATGGGTTTCCTTCCAACCAACAACTCCACCATATGCCAAGCCTCATTTTTCTGCAAAGATGCCATTTCATCAACCATGGCCTCTTTCCAGAGTTTTCCATCCTTTGAATCTACTGCTTTCTTCGCAGTTTTGGGATCATCATTAGTAATAGATAAAGAAAAATTTGAATAGAAAGCATATGGACTATACCTTTCTGGCTGCCTTCTTTCTCGAACTGATCTCCTCACACCTGGTGTTTGTGGCTCTTAATCTTCTGATTCCTCCTCTATTGTAGAGTCTGATTCTTCCTCCTTTAGCTCAAACTCTATCTTCTCAGGTTCCTTTGGTTGGACTTCATGTTTAATAACAACTTTCACCTCTCTAGACACCACATCTCGGCTGTACACAACCTTCCTTGTTACTGGTTTCCAAAGCTTATAACCCTTTAAACCATCCTTATACCTAATAAAGATGCACTTTTCAGATTTACTATCCAACTTGGTTCTTTTCTCCTTTGGAACATGTACATATGCATCACATCCAAATAACCTCAGATGTGAAAGAGAGGGTTTCTTACCAGTCCATACCTCTTGTGGAGTCTTATCCTCCAATGCTGATGAAGGTGATCTATTGACCAGGTAACATGTTGTCTCCACCACCTTTGCCTAGAATTCCTATCCTAACTTGGCACCACTGAGCATGCTTCTTACCCTTTCCATCAACGTCATGTTCATTCTTTCTACAACTCCATTTTTATGAGGTGTATATCGAGTAGTCTTCTTCCGTGTTATATCACACTTCTTACAAAATTCTTCAAATTCCTTACTGTAAAACTCTCCATCGTTATCTATCCTCAACATATTTATCTTCTTCTCTATCTGGTTTTCCACCAGAGCCTTAAATTCTTCCACTTCCAGGTGTTTGATGTGCTTGTTGTTGTTGTGGTAGTTGTTGTTGTTGTGGTTGTTGATCATTATGATTTTCGGACACCTTTACTTTTCTGTGATCTCGTCAAGCACTGTGTATTCTCTATTTTATTTTTCATGTTTATTTTCGTGCATCTCATCATTGTACAAGACCCTTTCATTGAATATGACACCTCTAATCCTAATTATTTTTTTATTTTCTTAATCATATAAGCGATAACCAAAATCATTAACACCATATCCAATGAATAGACCCGTTCCTCTCCAACTCTCTTGTTCCTCCAATTCGGTCTAGATTTTATTAGGTTAATGTCAATAAGCTTGCCATAACAGATCATGTTCAGGGACACGAGGGAGAAGCTGAAAGATGGCGAACAGGATGCAGACAAGGCTAGCATGACCACGGCCTGACATGGGGTAGACCATCCGGCTGTACACCTGAGGCTTAGGCGCAGACATGGATCGTATTCTGTCATAGTTTTGGCTGTAACCTACCTACGTAGCTCGTTACTCTCTGCATCTAGCTTACCCCCTGGCAACTTGAGCTAGTGTATGTGGTTTTATCATGTGTATGGTTTGGTTTCAGCCTGAGTCAATTACTCCGGTTCACGACGACAACTGGCGTAAACCCTGGAGAAACATGGAGGGCAACCTAATAGACTATTCGGAGGACCCCTTCAAGGGAATATCCATTTTTTTTAGACCATCAAACAGTGATGTGCACTTTCCCTTTAGTAGGGAGCTCTCTGAGGTAATTTCCCCACTTCCGTTGCTTTCGGGACAGCCAAGCTCTGTGATCGACCTTCCGAAGTTACCTGTGACTTGGTCGTCTCTCTTCACGCCTTCCCTAACATCGTCCTCCCATCCCACTAACCCCTTCCCCTCTGAATCTATGCAAGTGGCTAAATCCTCCAACCTATCCTCCCTCCACCCTTTTGTGGCTATACACTACCCTCCTCGTTCCCCGCTCAGCAAAGCCCTCCCTTCACATTCCTTCCCTCCGTTGGAGCCGGCCCAGCTATCTAGCAGCTACACTGTCATCCTCCCCCTCTCAGATGCCTACCCGCCTGGAACTGAACAGCTGCCTCCAAGCCCTAAGCCTAAGCCTAAGCCTAACCCTCCAAACCCTCGTTCTGAAGAGCACCCTGAACAAGCGAAGGTTTCAGAGTCGTCCAAGGGAAAGAAGCAAAGGTGTGTCAAGCCTAAGACACAAGACGTTTTCATTGACTGGGAAGAGGATTTCCAGTGGTAGGACACCATGGATATGGCAGCGACAGGCCTAGTAGGTAGAATCAAAGGAAGGACCTACTCCATGGCTAGACTGAAATAATGAGTAGCTGAAATTTGGGTCCATCATTTGGTAGACCTACATATTGTCCAAACTTTTGTTCGTGGTTGGTTTTCTCTTTGATTTGCGTGAGTTGACCACACAAACTAAGTTCTATCATCCTACTGGCACATCGAACAAACCCCAATCATGCTAAGGAGATGGAGCTCATTTTTTGACCCTAACAGAGAATAGCTTGAGGCAAGGCCAATCTGGGTTCAACTACCTGGCCTACCCCTACACTTTTGGACCAAGGAAATCTTCAGAAGAATTGGCAATACCTTGGGAACTTACCTGGATTTTGAAAAATCCTATCTTTCCATAGGAGTCATGGCCTATGCGAGACTGTTGGTGCACCTAGATATCAAAGAAGGATTACAAGAAAAAGTTACCCTTCGCTGGAGAAATTACGATCAAACACAGATTTTGGATTATGAGGGGGTTCCCTTCCAATATAGACGATGTCATAAAGTTGGACACCTCTACAAGGCTTTCCCTCTCCTCGCAAAAATAAAATTGAGTTCCAGAGGGAAACCCACATCTGTCGAGGGAGCACAGGCACGGACAGAACAATTGTATGAGGCCGAAATGATCAATTCTGAGCCGGATGGACCAAGGCCTAACCCGGCATCTTCAAAGAAGAGAGGGATTGTACCCCTTCAGCCACCTTCACCTCCTCTGACCAAGTCCAAGGCGGTCATTGGAGGAGTCCTTTCTTCGAGTATGTTTTGTCCTACCTTACTCTCTCCATCCATTAATTTTTCATTTGTACCTTCCTCTAGTCCTCTGCATCCTGGGCTGAATCCCAACTCTGCCCATTGCACAAGCCATTGTATCAACCCCCTCATTTCACAGTTGGATCTCCCTCCCCTTGCCGAGCTACCATCCAATCCCTTGACACATGAGATCCACATCCCTGGGATTTCCCGTAATCCTGATCGCTACCATCTCTGCTCTCACACCCGAGCATCTATGTCAGATGCCATCGACCTTTGCATTTCTCCTTACTCCTTTGTCCTGAAGCCCACCCGAGGTAGACCGTCCTCTCTGTCCAAAGAAAAACAGAAGGTAGGATTGGAGGTGGTCTCTAGGAAATAGCTTTCTCTAGATAAGGTCCTTAGAGCACAGAGCCCTCCTCTGGTGTTCCCCCCATGAAGTTTATTTCCTTCAATTGCAAAGGGATAACTAGTCCCGATAAAAAACTAGCGCTGAGGAGACTCCTTCGAAAGGAGTCACGTGATTTAGTTCTTCTTTAGGAAACCTTAGGTGTAGCTGCTATCATAGCACCTCTTTTGGAATCCATTCTCCCAGGTTGGAAATTTCAAGCGTTGGATGTTAATGGACGATTAGGTGGCATAGCCCTAGGTTACTACCCTCACTCTATCAAACTGTTGGGAGAGTGGGGAGGCATAGGGTTCTTAGGGGCTGACATATACTCATCAGAGCTAGGAGAAAAGATTAGAATTTTGAACATTTATGGAACCTGCCACCATAGAGATAACTTCTAGGAGAGGATGCTGGGAACCAATATTTTTTAGGTAGACAATCTTATCATATGCAAAGATCTCAATTTTTCCCTAGGATTCTCAAAATCCTGGGGTCTTCAAGCACAGGCCGACCCTCTAGCGAGATATTTTGAGCATCTTCTCGACTCTCATCAACTCATTTATATCCTTATAGAAAAACTAGCCCCCCCTTGGAGCAACAAAAGAATTGGGGAGGCCAGCCTTGCAAGAAAACTAGACCGATTCCTCATCAAGGAACATCATTTGGAGCAATGGTACACTTATCGCCAATGGGTGGGATCTGGCAGACTCTCAGACCATCTGCCTATCCATCTTGAAATATGTGGCATCATCAACAAACCTAGAGCTCCCTTCAAATTCAACTCCTCGTGGTTGAATGAAATCTCTTACACCAGTCTTGTGACAGAATTTTGGAAGGCCCACCCACCGGACCAAAATGGACACATCACTGAGGCATTCGTGGCCAATCTGAAGGAACTAAAGAAGATTTCCAAGATTTGGGCTCACAATAAGAGATGTTATGATGAACACTAGGTGAATGAAATTGAAAAGGAGATAGCCAACCTTGAGGAAAATAGTGAAGGCACCTTCCCTACGCCCGAGGTCAGGGACAAGCTTGCAGAACTAATAGCTCTAGGAGGGAAAATTCTCAAGGATAAAGAGGAAACATGGCAACTGAGAAGCTGGGCTATTTGGCTGAGAGAAGGGGATGAAAATACAAAGTTTTATCATAAATTTTCAAATGGAAGGAGGGCCATAAATACCATCTAGAATTTGACAAATGAGCAAGGAGTGGAGGTTGGCACTTCCCCCATCTGGCCTCATTGGCCACCTCACACTTTAAGAAGGTCTACCAGAATGCTCCTAATGCTACCCTTGCTAAGGTCATCAGAGTAGCGCAATTGTTTCCTCAATTCACTAATATGGAGGAAGTTGAACATCTTAATAGCGAAGTCACAATGGGGGAGCTTGAGGCCACACTAAAATGGTTCAAAAGGGATAAGGGCCCTATTCCAGATGGATGGTTAGTCGAATTCTACCTAGCTTTCTTTGAGGTTTTAGGGAATGACCTTCTCA
Organism: Pinus taeda; assembly: GCA_000404065.3. Classification (NCBI taxonomy): domain Eukaryota; kingdom Viridiplantae; phylum Streptophyta; class Pinopsida; order Pinales; family Pinaceae; genus Pinus; species Pinus taeda. The sequence continues at coordinate 95,367 of APFE031449092.1, read as the reverse complement.
AGGTCATAGAGGAGTGCAGGAAATCGGGGTGCATGCACGGGGCCATAAACATCACCTTCATAGCACTCATTCCCAAGTCTAACAACCCCTCATCCTATAATGACTTTCGTCCCATCTCCCTTTGCAACTGCCTATATAAAATCATTTCCAAAATCATAGCCAATCGTATCCAGCCCATCCTATCAGCCCACATATCCCCTAAACAATTTTCTTTCCTAAAAGATAGACAGATCCAGGAAGCCATCAGATCAACTCGGGAGGTGTTGCACTCCATTCATTCTAAAAAGATCAAAGGCATGATCCTCAAAGTTGATCTCTACAAAGCTTTCAATAAGGTAAGCTGGTTATACCTCAGAATGATCCTTACCCATCTAGGCTTCTCTGTTGGATTTGTCAAATGGATCATGTGTTGCATCACTAATGTATCCTTCAATGTACTGGTCAATGGGGCAGCCTCACCCTTCTTTGGTTCTGAAAGGGGCCTTAGACAAGGATGCCCCCTGTCGTCCCTACTCTTTCTTCTTGTCATGGAAAGCCTAAGCATATTGATAAAGGACATGCATCATAGAGGTAGACTCTATGGAATCAGATTATCAGAGGATTGTACTATAACTCACCTCCTCTTTCTGGATGATGTTCTCAAATTTCTAAACGGAGGAATTAGTTACCTCACTTCCATCTAGAACATTATCAATCTCTTCAAAATGACTACAGGCATGGCCATTAACAACTCTAAATCCTCTATAATAGTCTTTGAATGCTCCACCCATGAAATAAACTTTGCATTATAAAGGTTTCCCTTCACACTGAATCAGATAGACGGGGGCCTTAGATATTTGGGATATAGATTGAAACAGCATGGATACAAGATTGCAGACTGGATATGGCTGATTACCAAGCTGGAGAAAGGACTCAATGTTTGGTACCACAAACATCTCTCAAGAGTCGGCCAATTGGTGCTTATAAAATTAGTTCTTGAGGCCACTCTGGTCTATTGTATCTCTCTTGAATACCTAGAGGCATCCTCAATTGAATACAGAACCTCTGCAGTAAATTCCTTTGGGAAGGCAATCAACTTGGGAGAATATTTGCTTGGGCTAGATGGGACCTCCTATCTATACCCAAGAAATGGGGAGGATGGGGCATCAAAAAATTGGAGGACTTTTCCTCTGCATTGGAGGCCAAGCTAGGGTGGAATCTACTTACCTCCACCAGTCTCTGGACAAAATTGTTGTTGCCAAATATATATCCCCACTCAGGCCTTTGGAGTGGCTGAGATTGCCTAGTTGGAACAAATCGGGGATCTCTAATATTTGGAAAGCGGTTTTGAACACACTACCCCTTATACGAGATGGTCTAACATGGAGAATATCTGATGGGGCTTCAATCCAAATTGGCCGAGACCCATGGATAGGATGCGGAAATTCACATTAGCTTCCCCTGGACTTACTCCATATCCTCACCGAGAAAGGAATCGCTCATATCATTCGTGCAGCGATCCAAAGTGATCGTCCTTCCCCCATCAAGCATGGAAGACAACCCGCAGCTTGCTCCTCCCCCATCAATGGAACCAAGATTGGCACACCTACACTTCTGCTCTTCAAAAATCCCACATTCGGCTCAGAGAAGGGGAGGATGATATCATATGGGCCATCACTAAGAATGGTTAGTACTCCCCAAGAGAGGGGTACCTACTATTGGAAAATAACCAGAAGCCTCAGCAAATTGAAACATGGTAGAAAGACATGTGGAAATTGAAAGCACCTCCCTGTACTAGACTACTCTTGTGGTCTATACTAAAAAACAAGGTGCCGACTCGTGAAAACTTGATTAAAAGAGGGAAATATGGCCCATATTGGTGTTTTTTCTGCAAGAACAATTCCGAATACCTGGATCACTTATTTCTGTCCTATTTCGTCACTATCGACCTTGGGACCTCCACCCTTACCCACCTTCACTTGCCTATGATCTAGGGGGGACAGACTACCAAGGAAGCTTGGGAAAATTGGTGGTCATCTACTACATCACCCAAGACCAAAAACCTTCCCCTTCTCATTTGTTGGGAAATCTGGATAGCTAGAAATCGCTATGTCTTCCAAAACACTGCCCCTCATTGGACTTCCCGTAGAAATTCTCACTATAGATCACCTAATAATGCAATGTAACTAAAGCAAAATACTTGATCTACTTATACTATCAAACTTGCGGAAGCAAAATCGATTTTGAGCAAGATCAAACAGAACACATATAATAGAGAACAAGATTCAATCATACATGAAACACATAAGAGTACTCTGGGGAAAGCCTCAACTAAAAAACCCTGATCTTTGTATTACCATACAAGTGGAAATATGTCCAGATTACACAAAGCTTTAGCTCACAAGATATCCATCTCTCAGTGCAATCCCTCTGCTGCTCATAGACAACCAAAGGCTTCTCACAAACCTTCTCCTTTGCCCTCCAAGCCTCCTATTTCCTTGCATAGTTTCTCCTGGGGTCTAATGATGCCACCTATGTGAATTCACCTCTCACACAACTCACCAAACTCAAAAGTAATTGTGCAATCCTGAAGGAGATAATTCCTTCTGCATGGATGAGTTTCCTATATAGGAAAAATCCTCCAATTGATAGTACACTATCCCATCCTCTGATCTCAACTGGGTCTCTGACTGAAATGACATGCATGAGTTATTTATGAGAGAATATTCAGTTATCTGAAGTGCAAAAATTACATGCATGCATGCATGCGTTAACTAAATGAACTCACTATTAGTTCCCCAAACTGTTGGAACTAATCTAACTGGACTTAACTCAGTTAACTAAGCTAACTAATTACAACTCAAAGTACAACTCATCCTGATCACTTTAATTAAGGGATAACTTCCTCAATCAAAGGGAATTGTTGCATGTCTTCACATAGACTTCATGTTTGATTTTCTCCAACTAATTAACTCAAGATGAATTAATTAATTATTTTTTCAAAAAACTGTTGAGATCAAATTCGAATTTTAATTCTCTATTTTAGTTCAGGGACTAACTAAAATTGGAATCTATCTCGAAATGCTATTTATAGCAGTGTTATTTTTGGCATTTCTATTTTATCATTCCTTGTTGTTATTTCCAACACTGGTACCTGAGATTCTATTTACAACATTTCTATTTTTTGCATTTCTTATTGCCATTTTCAACACTCCCTCTCAACAAGAAAGGCATTCAACTCGAACTCGATCCTAAACCTTTGGAATTTTCTGCGTGCAACACTTCTCGCTAGTTTTGTTGCTCCAACAACTCTAGAAACAAAAAAATATCCAACCTGAATTAGAATGATGCCTCTGTCATCAAAGTCTCTAACTGTTATTTCCTTTGTCAACTGAAAAACTCTACACCACTGTGCTCTTCAGTATCTGACTTCTCTAGCCTCTGCCACTTTGATCTCTGACTACATCAATCCCACTGATTACTCCTGCTGCATCTGTGTTGTTGTTGGTCCTATCTCCCAAGATGCATCCATGCTGCACCTCCTCTCATCATGTTGCATCGTGATGCCCACTACTGCCGTGCAACTGAGTTACTGAGAAGTAAGTAACTGATCTCCCAACTGACCTCCCTGTTGGGCTAGAAACACCCTCTGATTCTGAAGCTTCCTCTGCCGCTCCATCTGCATTTTTCTCTACCCACTCAGCCAGTCCTGCTACTCCTTGTCGGGGCTCCCGTAGCAAGGTCTAATCAAAGAGGTTGGGTACCTCAAAGATCTTACCCCTATTTCAGCCTTCTTGGGATTGTCACTCCACATCGCCCCACCTCCTACCTAGAGGTATGGATGCATGTGATCCCTCTACCCACTTGGCTCATAATTTCCCCCTACTCGAGGTATCAGCATGAGTGGATGCCTCCAATCGATCTCCTCTCGGCTTCTCCAGTTGTGGCTGCTCTACAACCTCCTGAAGCTGCTTCACCAATTGTGGTTCCTCCACAATTGTCTGAGACTTCTTCTGGCGCTGCATGTTGAGAGGTAATGTACTCTCCCTCTCAACCACCAAGTCTCCAACAGTTGCCTTACTCCTCAAGACTTTGCATGCATCTTGAACCTCAAGAGCATACAGGTTCTTGACTCGTGAACCCATCTGCTTGACTTGTATTGTGGTGATGTGTCTAAGGAAAACCTTTCCCTTACTAAAGACTACATCATAGCCTTTATCTTCCAGCATCGCGATCGATACCAAGTTCTTCTTTAGTCCTATCACATACCTCACATCTATCAAGGTAATGTGAGCTCCATTCTCCCTCTGAAAAGAAATCATGCCCACACCTGAAACTATACTTTTCATGATTAACCATCGCTATGAGTATCGGAAGGTCTTTCTCCTCCAAGTTACTGAACAAACTCTTATCTTCGGTCATGTGGAATGAGGCTCCACTGTCAAGAAACCAACCACAACCCATCATCGATGAAACCCTGCATGCGATGAGGGTAAAATCCAATTCGAACTGAGAGGCCAATGCCTCACCTTTAGATCCTTACTTCGATCCCATCTTGGATTTCTTCAATGGACAATTTGTTGCATAATGGCCCACCTCATGACAATGAAAGCATCGCACTTTCGATTTTTCAAACTTCTTCCCACCACGGGAAGAACTTGATTAGGGATGAGAATCCTTCTCCTTCCCTTTGTTTGCCTTGCTCACTAAGGCACAATTTTCTTCATCATCCTTAGATGAAGAACCATCCCTAGTGCTTCTTCTTATCTCCTCCTACATTAGATCCGACCAAAGTCGTTCCCAATCTAGTAGTTTCTCTCTTCCATTTAAAAAGTCTTGGTATCTATGCCAGCTCTTAGGAAGAACAAGGAGAGCAAGACTCACCATGTCATCATCGGTTGTCATGATCCCTACACTTCCAAGCTCATCCGTGCAGGTGGTGAGCTTGTTCAGATATGTAGAGATCGTGTCACCCTTTTCGCACTTGATTTTGAAGCTTGTCTTTCAACGCCAGCTTCCTCTGATTGCTGTTTTTCTGATATAGATCTTTCAAAGTTTTTCACATTGAAAACTGTGTCTCCTTCCCATGGAGACTTGAAACTATGTGGTCTAGAACTCCCTCCAGAAGGATTCTCCTCACTCTAGCCACACATTTCTTCCATTCTGCCAATTCTGTAGCATTAGTTTTTGTTGGCTTGGGGACTTCTTAATCATTGAAGTCCTTCAAACCGTTGTCCTCTAATACTACTTCCATGTGATCCTTCCAGGCTATATAATTCGAGCTGCCATCAAGGGCATACTCAAGTCTCAAACCGTTGAATTCCATTAGTGAAATTTGAGATGTGATAAGAATTCGAATTCTATATTCATGAACTTCAACCTTCAAACTTCTCCCTTCTTTGTATATTGTTCTTCGCTTTGATCACCTATGCTCCGATACCATGTAGAAATGGTTACTGTAGATCACCTGATAATGCAAGGTAACTAAAGCAAAATACTTGATATACTTCTACTATCAAACTTGCATAAGCTTAATCGATTTGAGCAAGATCAAATAGAACACATATAACAGAGAAGAAGATTCAATCATACATGAAACACACTCTGGGGAAAGCCTCAGCTAAAAAACCTCGATCTATGTATTATCATACAAGTGGAAATATGTCCGATTACACAAAGATTTAGCTCACAAGCTATCCAGCTCTCAGTACAATCCCTCTGCTGCTCATAGACAGTCAAAGGCTTCTCACAAACCTTCTCCTATACCCTCCAAGCCTCCTATTTCCTTGCCCAGTTTCTTCTGGGGTCCAATGATGCCACCTGTGTGAATTCACCTCTCACACAACTCACCAAACTCAGAAGTAACTGCACAATCCAGAAGGAGATAATTCCTTCTGCATGGATGAGTGTCCTATATAGGAAAATTCCTCCAACTGATAGTACACTATCCCATCCTCTGATCTCAATTGGGATTTTGACTGAACTGACATGCATGAGTTATTTATGAGAGAATATTAAGTTATCTGAAGGCAGCAGTTACATGCATGCATGCATTAACTAACTAAACTCACAATTAGTTCCACAAACTGTTGGAACTAATCTAACTGGACTTAACTCAATTAACTGAGCTAACTAATTATAGCTCAAAGTACAACTCATCCCGGTCACTTTAATTAAGGGATAACTTCCTCAATCAAAGGAAAAATTGTTGCATGTCTTCACATAGACTTCATGTTTGATTTTCTCCAACTAATTAACTCGAGATGAATTAATTAATTATTTTTCAAACAGTTGCCGAGATCAAATTCAAATTTTAGTTCAAGGACTAACTAAAATTGGAATCTATCCCGAAATGCTATTTTTATCATTTCTATTTTATTATTCCTTATTGCTATTTCCAACGCTGGTACCTGATATGCTATTTATAGTAATGATATTTATAGCATTTCTATTTTTATCATTTCTTGTTGCCATTTTCAACACTTCCATCTCATCCAGAATTATAGTTGACTACAACTCTCTCCCTGAGGACTTGGCCACCTCACCTTCCAAGAATATCATTCTTGAATCCATAGATCACTCAAAGCCCTGGGCATTCTTTGATGGCTCCACACAAGATACAGGATGTGGTGGCAAGGCTATACTACACATTTTGGAAAACCATTATTATCATATTCAAATGGGACTTGGGAATGGCACCAATAACTTCGCTAAACTCTCCACAACATACTACCTCATCAAATTTTCTATAGGAAAAGGTTGTCATAATTTGCAAATCTTCGGTGATTCCAAAATTGTTTGTGTCTGGATAAACAAAACCACAACCTATCACGCATTCACATTGGGACATATTTTGGATTAAATTCATAGATGCGTCACATATTTTGACAATTTTGTTTGTCATCACATCTACAGGGAATGAAACACCATCACTGACCAACTTTCCAAAGCGACAGCGCTCAGGCCACGCAACATCTAGATGATATAGGAGCAATGGGAAGATGAACATTTCTAGTATTACCACCGGTCATATGTGGACCATGTAGAATAGGCTCAATAAGAGCCTGAACTATGAAAATCAAGTCTCTCTTATTTTGTTTATTTGAACTATGTATATATATAACAGTACATGTTTTTAGGAATACTCTCTGTGTAGAGTATGTTTTATTTTGATGTCAATTATGCAGTACTATTTAAAAGGTTGTCTCCCTGTGTGGAGAACATATTTTTGGATCTCAAAATTTTGAACTGGCACACAGCCACATCCTTTACATATGCACTCAGCATCTACAACATGTAATTTTCCTATTAATGAAAATTACGATTTTTCCAAGGGGAAAAAACACCATATCCAATAAAGGTACATTTCTTTGATTTTGCCTCAAGCTTTATTCTATTTTCTTTATTAATGTGGATAAAGGATTGACAATCGAAAGTATTTAAAAATGAGTAGTTTACCTTTTTACTTGTCTATGCCTCCTATGGAATACCACCATCCAAGGATCTTGAAGGCCCTTTGTTTATTAGATAATCAACACTATCTACAACATCTGCCCAAAATTGTAAAGGCAACCCTGCATGCGATCTCATGCACCTTGCACACTCCATGATTGTCTTGTTCATCCTTTCTAACACACCATTTTCCTGTGGTGTTCCTGGAACTGTCTTATCTTTGTGAATTATATGCTCTGAAAATTACTTATCAAACTCTTTGCTGTAATATTCTCCTCCATTGTCTAATTTGAGACACTTCAACTTATTTCCTATCTCATTCTTAACCAAGGCTTTCCATTTCTTGAAAGTATCAAATACATCAAATTTATTTCAATACAATAAATCCAGATTTTTTTTGTTTCGTCATCAATAAAAGTAACATAATAACAAGAGCCACTGAGATATGATACTTGAGCAGGTCCCCATACATTTGTATGCACAATCTCTAATTTTTTGCTCTTCTTATATTTCCCAACTCTAAGAAATCTAACACTTTTTTTTCCATAAATAGAATTCTCACATAAATCCAAATCAACATGCTTCAAACCTCGCAACAAATTTCTTGAGTGAATAATTTGCATCCCCTTCTCACTCATGTGCCCAAGCCTATGATGCCACAATGTTGTATCTGCTCTTGTGGAGGTTAAAGCATTAACATAATTAGAAATTCCATTGCATAAATACAATGTACCAACCTTTTCTCCTTTTACTATTATCAGGGATCCCTTAGTGACTTTCCAGGTTTTATTTGTAAAAGTAGTTACACAACCTTCACCTCCCAACTACCCTGTTGAAATTAAATTTTTCTTTAGATCTGGAACATGCATTACCTCCTTCAAAATCCATTGTTTTCCATTCTATTCTTTTATGAAAACTTTACTCATTCCAATGTTTTTGCAGGTTACCATCACCCAAACGAACCTGTCCAAAATCTCCTTGAAAATAATCATGAAAATGTTTCCTATCAGATGTGGCATGCAATGAGGCCCCTAAATCTACCACCCAGACATCAATAATATTTTCTAATGAAAGAATCAAATCATCTAGCAACACATCACCTGTCACATTCGCTTTATGATTGTTTTCCTATTGTGTGTCTCTTTCTTTTCCCTTCTAAAACTTATGGTCTTTCTTCATGTGTCCTTTCTTCCCACATTTCCAGCACATTATCCCTAACCTAGACATGGATTTTCCCTTCCTTGACTTACCGTGATATCATGGGCTCTTTCCTCTTTCTATTTTTCTTCCCCTAGTCTCTGCAGTCAAAGCATTACCTGATGTCTCACTGGAGCTTTTTCATCGCATTTCCTCACTAAGGATGGCACCGACAACATCATCAGAATTTAAAGTACTAGATCTAGAGAAAGAGTTACTAATAGCCATATCTAAACCATTCCAACTTTCTAGCAATGAACACATAATTAACAGAGACCTAATTCCATCATAAAAATTTACTCCTACAGAACTTAACTGACTCGTAATCGTATTAAATTCATTTAAATGATCAACAATAGATCTACCTTCTGACATATTCGTATTAAACAAACACTTCCTAAGAAATATTGTATTTGAGGCCAAGGGTTTTTCATATAGTTTGGAAAATGTTGTCATTAAACCCTCTATTTTCATTTCCCTTGAAATATTAAAGGCTACTGAAGCTGCCAGGCACAGTTGTATTGTTCCAAGTGATTTTCTGTCGAGAATCTCCCATTCTGCTTCTATCATACTCATTGGCTTCTTTGTTTTTCCACTCAATGGTAGCTACATATCTTTCTGACACATATAATCTTCCATCTACATTTTCTGCAACTGATAGTTTTGGCCATTAAATTTCTCAACCCTCAACCTACAGTCTTTCGCCATTACTCCCACTCAAACCAGGAACCTTATTTCCTGTGAGTTTCTTAGCCAAATAGACCTTCGACTCTGATACCAGTTGTTGGAAAATTATATATTACAGAGAAATGAACACATAAAATATTGCAGAAACACAAACTCAGACAACACATAAAACAAGAGAGACACAGATATATGTGGTTCACCTAATTTGATCTATGTCCATGGAAAAATAACCAGTCCTTCATTTATATTATCCGCAAAATGAAGAGATACAACCTACAACGGATTCGTTGTAATTTCCTCTTCGCTTTCACACAGTCTCCTCTCTCTTTCTTGCTCAAAATAATAATACACACCCACAATTAAATTCCCTCATATAAACCTAGGGTTTCCTTCTAGGGAAAAAACCCTAAATTAAACATAACTTCTACCGTCAAATCATCCGCCTAATGAATGGCCCAGATTGACTACCAAATTATAATATTTTACAAGGAAATTTTACATCTATTTTTAGCTTCGGATGGTGATTAAATGGACGAGGTTTCCACCCAGCTAGGAAATGAGGTCCAACATGGCGATACGTCTCAATAAAGACTAAGTTCCACACCCAACAAAAATAATAAATTTCAATCTACAATGTTAAACTATAGAAAATTTGCAAAAAACATTGGCCAAACCCAAATTAATATGGGCAACATATCAAATAAATTTCCACTACTTAGAATATCAAATAATGGTTGATTTGCTTGCATCATAATATCAAAAAAATCAAAAAGTGCCTCCCTCTATAAAAGCTTTGCCTTTTGGTGATGTTTCCAATTTTTCATACAATTAGATAAAAGAAATTGAGTTAAAAAAACTATGTAGAATATAAAATAAAGGTTGGTTTGCTAGCATCATGATATCAAACAAATCAAAAGTGCCTCCCTCTATAGAAACTTTGTCTTTTGGTGATGTTTTCAATTTTTCATAGGAAAATAAAAAATATAGGTAAGGAAGAAAAAAATATTGATATATTAAACTTCGAATTTATTTCAGTTATATATTTAGACTATCAGTAATTTTTTTTTAATTGTAGACAAAAATATTCAAATGTCGTAGATATAAATTGTATGAGAGCTAAGAATTGGATGAGAATTTCCATATTGAATCATGTAGAAGTTGAATCCTTATCTTTCTTTTCAATCTTCACCATCCATCTTTCAGCTCACACAGTAATACAAATTATCATTTAGAAAAATAAAAATTGTATCCTATTTTATACATTTATAATCACATAAGAAAAATAAGTAATGTAAAAGAATAAAATAATAGTTTTCTTATATAGGAATTGGATGAGAGATTCTAGATTGAGCAGTGGAGATATGCTCAATCCTTGTCCTCGTTTTTAATATTCACCATTCAACCTTAAATTCTCACCATCCATCCAACCACCAGCATGATGGTTTACGCTAACAGCCCACTTTTTGGGGTATTGCCTTGTTCGTCATTATAGTGGTTGAGTTTGTGTTGTTTCTTTGCTCCCCTTTTTGATAATGCCTCCTCGACAAAGAATGGAAAGTCAATGGGGGGGAAAGTGGTTCAATTTCTCATCGTCGACAACTATTTGAATGGAATTCAATAGCATCTTATTTTGACTCAGTCCCTTTGGAGATATGAAAGGAAATTCAACATCTTAAGTCAAGATAGTTTGGTGATAAGCTTCACTTCTCTAATTTTGAAGTGGGTGTCATAGATCTCAAATGGATTCCTGATCCAGGGAAATTTAGGAAGAAGATATTGCATTTCTTACACTCACATGTAGTCCACCAACAATTGGATACACTCTTGCGCTTGGTCTTGCGAGATAAGAAGGTGGATAACTACAAAAAAATTTCAATTCAAGAAGATATGAAGAGAATGCTCAAGAATGTTCGTTTTTGCCTTGATCATATAGTTTCATGTATATGTAGGGAGGAGAAATATTTCATTTCATAATCAGAATTTGAGGAACTCACATGGCCTCTTGCTTTCATCAATACACAACCAACTACTAGTTCTCCTCCATCTGCTACATCTCCTCTTTTGCCAGTGATCATATCATACTGAAGCGGATTTCTAGTGTCTGGTTTTGTCAATTTTAGTAAGCCTTGTCTTTCTAGAAAATGTTGTTACAATTTTATTGAAGTTCTATAGTAGTATATCTCTCTTCTCACTCAATGTTGTAGATGGAAGCAATATGGTTGATATGGTATGTGTTGTGCTTTATTCTATCACAAATAGCATATAGTCCAACTTTTGAGATTTCTAATGGCATCTATAAATAGCTTTGTTTGCAGGGAATTTCTCTTATGTTGGAATGATCTTGTAATTATGTTATATCTCATATAGGATAGCGTCCCTCACCTGTTTCTAGTGGCACAATCTCTTCATGGCACTGGAGCTGCCCTAGTCCTTCATTATCATCTCCTGGTTATAGGTTTTTTTGGCTCTATTCATACATATTGAATTCTCATACTATCCATGTAAAAGTTTAGATATTAATAGAATCTTTTTGTACTAGCTTTAAAAAAAAAAAAAAAAAAAAATACTCACACATAATTCAAACCATAATTTACAAAAATAAAAATTGTATCCTATTTTATGTTTAATCATTTTTCTCTTTTTAATCTTCACCATCCAACCTTAAACTCACACAACTATTAACTAGTACAACTACATAAATAAATGTGGTTGATAAACAACGATAAGCCCATATCAAGCACATATATCAATTATCAATATATTAAGAATTAATGTGTATTTATATATTATTATCAATAATATTATTAATATTAATTATCAACAATATTAAAATATAGGAACCATAATTAATAATAATTAATATTATATTACTACTATTAAAAACCCAATTTTATATTTTTACTTCATTTATTTTACTTGTAATCAATTTACAATATAATGCATTTTAGATTTTAAAAATAAAAATACATTTCAAAACATCAGCTATAATTTCTAAATTTATTAATCATGGAGGAACCTATCATGGAACTTACTAATATAAACAATATACTTCATAAGTAAAATATTTTAATGTCATATTAAGTAAAATATTTCAATGTCAACTAATATGTAAATGAAAAAAAAAATCATGGTTAAAACATTTTTAAGCATTTCCAGTTATGTTATTATTTTATATTTGGGCTATATTTTTTTGTCAATTTTATCTTTGTGCTGCAAACATTTTTTTTCAAATTTTGCATTTAAAAAAAAATTACACAAAAGAAATTATATCACTTTAAACACTTCTTAGATTTGTGATTAAAATATATCAATACCGATCTTTAAAGAAAAAACTAATAAGATCAACTGTCATTTGAAAATTTGTTATTGAATAATTGCTAATTAATTTTAGAGGACAATTTCATTCAATCTACCTTACCTAATTCTCCACTAATCCTACACTCAAAACCTAGGACAGACCAAATTCATAGCTGAGCTACTTTTATTAATTTGTATTTGAAAATTAAAGCAATATTAGTGGCATAAGCGGGTCAAACGTTGTACTTCTCATTTGTGTTGTGACACATATTCCTCCGGAGAGTCAAGGTCTAGTAAGTTGACCTCATGATCCAATATCAAATGCCCAAACTTCTTATAGAGGTTGTCCATGTTAAATTTGTCAATATAAGAAAAAATAGAGGAAGTACTACCGAGCAAGTATATCATGTTGGATATGGGGGGAGCAAAGAGAACTAAGGTTTGATAGAGAAGACTTAGGAACAAGCTGGTAACCATGGAGGGGCAAGGAGGAGGGAGCTCCACTCCCTCCTACAGTAACGTGGTTTCGAACATAAGCAAAGGAGCGAATCGAAACAAACCTCAAAATTCTTCGAAGAATGAGATAAAATTTACTAACACCCAAAAGGTAGAAGGTAGCAAACCCCATGAAAAGGAAGGGACCCATGAGGAGGTTCGATAGGAGGAGAAATCTGAAAATAGTGGTCAGAGAACTATGAACAGTAAAAAAAATGGGGCCCTGCAAACCCAAGTCTAACATTAAACCTCGGGTAGTCCTAAACAATCCAGCTTTCCAGGAGCACAGGGATCACATGACAACCTATGCGATCATATGCAAGTTTATGGGTATCTGGCCCACAGAGGAGGCACTATAAACTTGGATAAAAAACACCTAGAAACCAAAAGGAGAACTAAATATCCATCTTGGATCTAAGGGTTTTTTTACTGTGGTATTCACGAACCTGGAGGATAAGGATAGAATTTTTGAAGGACCATACTTCTTTACGGTTGTTGGTCTCTATATGTGACCTTGGGCGATGAACTTTGTTCCGGAGCGTGAGACGTTCACATCGGTCCCGGTATGGATAAGACTATACTCTTTACCTTTAGATTATTGGATGTCTGAATCTTTAAAAGCTATAGGCAATAAATTAGGGCATTTCATAAAGATATCATAGGCAACTCTGCGAGGAAAATACACCTCCTTTGATTGCATATGTGTAGAGATGGACTTATCAAGAGCACTTCCGAATGAGGTCATCCTAGAAGTTTATGATGAGGAATGGGTTCAGATAGTTGAGTATGAACACATACCATTTAGATGCCACAAGTGTCATGAACATTAACACCTCTTCAGGGACTGCCCACTTAATAAAAGGGAGGAAAACCAGAAAACCAACAAAGGAAAAGACCCTGAAGGTTTTACCAAAGTCGGGGGAAGGGGGAAAGGAGGAGGAAAGAGGACCCAAAAGAAACCCAATGAAAGCAAATTACTGAGTCACAACGGTTTTGAAATTTTAGAAGAGAAAGAAGAGGAAGAAGAAGGAACACAAAGAATACCAAGAAACCACCAAAGAGAGAAAGGAAAAGAGGCTAACATGGAAATCATATAGGAATAAGATGAACATAGAATGGATCCTCAAAAATCCATGGAATTAGAAAGGGACCATGAGATGACCCCAAGTGAAAGCAACACGGAGGACCAAGATCTACAGGAGATCCTTGAGCGGGAGAACCTTGAACTAGAAAAGTTTCTAGAGAAAGGAAGCAACAAAGGAATCAACTCTCTACCACAGGAGGAACTTGATAGAGTACAACAGTTATTCCTAAATAGGTCTAATCAAAAGGCTATAGGAGTAAAAAGAAGCCATGACAACCAAGAGAACAAAGGAGTTAAATCAATGGGATTAGTATCAGGAAAATCTACCAAAAACCTAGGAAAAAAAAGAGGAAGGAAGAGACAAAAAGAATTGTTGTTGGAATGCGGAAAACTCATGATTAACTCAGGCAAGATGAAAGATATCTCCAGTTACTCCTTTAAAAACCCCACATTATGAAACTGACAACATGGAACATTAGAGGACTGGGGAACAAAAGAAAACAGAGAAATTTAAGTAACAAAATCAAGGAAGAAAAACCTGATATGGTGTTCATATAGGAAACAAAATGCTCAGTAGAGAAATTTAGAGAAAATCATAACAAATGGTTAAGTAAGTATGAGTATCTCAAATTCAAAGAAACTAATGCAGCAGGGGGAATTCTCACTCTATGGAATCCACATAAATTTGGTATTCTTGATGCAGAGGCATCCAGGCACCACCTCTCTCTAATTATTCAACCTGTGAGGGACAAGGAGTAATCGAGAAACTCTAAATTAGGTTTGACAAAGATTAATGAATCCTTCATTTCCTTAATCCCCAAACAAGAAAAAGCCACCACTCCTAACAGATTCTGACCCATAGCTTTATGCAATGTGTGTACAAAATCATTTCCAAAGTCATTGCCAATAGACTCAAACCTCTTCTACCAAAACTTGCGTCAGAAGAGCAGACTAGATATGTGGAAGGGAGGCAAATTCTCAATAATATCATTCAAGCTCATGAAGTGGTGCACTCCCTCAAAACTAATAAGTAAGCAGGCATGATTATACAACTGGATATAGCGAAAGCTTATGATAAACTAAGTTGGTCCTATATCAGGGATGTTCTCAAAGCATATGGCTTTTACCATAATTGGATAAGGTGGGTCATGGCTCTTGTCACTACTGTCAGTTGCTCAATTCTCCTTAATGGCTCTCCATCCAAAACTTTCAAGCCTTCAAGAGGCCTGAAACAAGGTGATCCTCTTTCACCATTCCTCTTCATTCTCATGATAGAAGGATTGGGCAGAGCGATCACTGCTTCCAGGGAGGAAGGAAGAATACAAGGATTAAGACTTACTTAGAATGGAGACACTTTGACCCATCAACAATTTGTGGATGACACTATGCTGCAAGGCATACCCATAGTCAAGGAAGATAAAGCATTCAAACAAATTCTATATGAGTTTGCTTTGGCTACTGGTACTAAAGTAAGCCTTGCAAAATCTAAGATCTTCTTTTTAACATTGTTATCTTTATTCAAAGGAATCTCTCCAGAATTATAGGCTTTCAAAGAGATTCACTGCCCTCCAAATATTTGGGAGTACCCCTCATAGACAAACAGCTAGGAAAGGACATCTGGGAGGCTGTAACAAATAAATTGAAGGACAAGATCAGCAAGTGGACTAGCAGATCCTTGAATTTAGCAGGAAGGTTAGTCCTCACCAAGGCAGTACTACAAACCATCCCAATCTTCATGTTTTTAGCCCTTCCAACACCATCAGGTATCCTTAAGCAAATCAAAAATATCCAAAGAGACTTTCTTTGGGGAAAAGGAGAAGAGAAAAAGAAATGGGCTCTGGTAGCTTAGGAAAATATTTGAAAACCCAAATCCCATGGTGGTTTAGGTCTACATGACCCAGTGATTCTAAACAAAGTCTTGGGAGCAAAACTATGGTGGAGATGGCTAAAGGAAATACAAAATCCCTAAGCGAAACTCTGGAAACAAAAATATGCAATGGATTGGCAAGAAAAGGACCACATAAGAATGTCAGGAAACATAAAAGGTTTCCATATTTGGAACAAGGCTTGGGAGAACAGAGCTTTAGTACAAAAACGCAGTTTCTGGGAGATTAAAAATGGAAACCTTGCCTGGTTATGGGAGGACAACTGGCAGTAGGAAGGTAACCTTAGTAGAGAGGAACTAGATAGTATTCAGACTGATACAATAAATAAAGGACTGAAAAAAGTGAGTGACTATTGGGAACAATCAAGGGAGAATTGTAAATGGAGAAATTGGAAGCTACCGGAATACAATGAGGCGACCCCGCTGAAAACTCAAGCTAAAGCTCTGGAGATCATCCTGGAAAAGAGACAAATTTTGACCTCAACTTCAAATGACCTACTAAGATGGGGTAGAAATAATGAGGGTGTCTTCAACCTCAAGGAAGCCAAAAGAATAGTTATGGGACTTAACTTACCAAGCACTAACAAGACATGGAAAGATATATGGAACAACCCACACTGGAAGAAGATCAAACTATTCAGGTGGTTGGTCCAACATGGAAATATTCTAACTTGGGAGAATCTCAGAAAGAGAGGGTTTGTTGGACCTTCAAGATGCCATTTATGTGGCCAACAAGAAGAAACCATGAATCATCTTCTCAACCTCTACTCCTAACCTCAACCTTATGGAATTGGGTGGCCGATGTCTTCAGGCAGACAAACATGAACAAAAATGACATTATTGTTACGTTGAAAAACTGGAGAAGAGACTTCTCAAACAATGAGATAGTAAATACTACATGGGCCCTGATTCCAGGTTTTTTGGTCTGGAATGTCTGGAAAGAACGCAACAATAGAATCTTCAAAGATAAGGCTGGCCTAGCTCAAAATATCATAACAGTAAGCAGCTTAAGGAAACAATCAATGGCATAAGGGGCATTCTCCAGAAAAGCCCCCGGGCAACAGAGAAGCCCGCATTCTAAAACTGTTGGGACTCCAGTCACATAACCCTCGGAGTCCTAATGGAACTGTGAAGCATACTTCAGAAGGAAAAGCTTTCTCGCAACCTCCTCCACATGGTTTTTTAAAATTCATAGATGGAGCATCAAAAGGTAACCCTGGGGAAGCTAGTTATGGTGGAGTTATAAGAGATGAGGAGGGCAACTTAAAAGTCATCTTCCATAGCCACCTCGGAAGGGCCACCAATAATATGGCGGAACTCATGGCTATGGAGCTATGCTTGGAGATTCTAATAGAGTACAACATTCACAACGCCATCATTGAGGCTGACTCTAAATTAATCATCAATTCGGTCAAACGGCTAGGCTCAGGCATTTCACCAGATAAAGTCTCGAGTCAGTGGAGACTTCTACAGTTCTATCACAAAATACAAGCTCATCTCAGAATTCTAAGAACTCTAAGTTTCGTTCATGTAAGAAGAGAAGCCAACAGTGTAGCAGACTGGCTAGCCAATGAAGGGGTAAGATGCACACGAGACAACAAGTGTTGCAGGTGGGAGGAGGTACCAAACAGCAAATTGCGTGAAGGATGTTCATTTAGGGCCCTCACAGACATGGAGCAGTACCAGAACAGACAGGGAAACTGACTGTCTCCTCTCGTCAATGAAGGATAGGGGTATATCAGGAAGATACATAGAGTTTGGGAACTTGTGGGTCTCAAAGGAAAATAGGCAGTGGCAGAGCAAAGGCTACAGGCCAACGAGCAGGTTGGTGGGTTCGGGAGTTAGTCAGCGAGAGTCAAAACAATTTCTGGTTTACCACCCTTATCGGGTGCCCTCAAAACCAAAAGTGGTTTCTACGAATCACATGCAATGCCACTCAATTGTCAACACGTGGCTTTGGGAGGAGAGTGAATACCACCCTCATCGGGCAGGTATTCCTCGAGCTTTTGCTCTGCCCGCTATGGCCATTGGCCGTTTGATCATGGGGGAGCAGATCGACAGTTATTGGCTATCAAGTAGGTTAGTGGGTCCGGGAGAAAGTCAAAGGGAGTCAAAATAGCTTCTAGTTTACCACCCATATAGGGCGCCCTCAAAACCAAAAGTGGTTTCTACAAAGTGCATGTCACTCAACAGTCTACACGTGGCTTAGGGAGGTGAGTGAATATCGCCCTCATCGAGCGGGTATTCCCCGGGCTTATATTCCGCGTGATATGGCCATTGGTCGTTTGATCATAGGGGAGCAGATCGACGGCTATCGGCTATCGAGCAAGTTAGTGGGTCTGGGAGAAAGTTAGAGGGAGTCAAAATAGCTTCTGGTTTACCACCCATATCGGGCACCCTCAAAACCAAAAGTGGTTTCTACGAATTGCATGTGATGCCACCCAATAGTCTACACGTGGCTTGGGAAGGTGAGTGAATACCACCCTCATCGAGTGGGTATTCCTCTGGCTTATGTTCCACGTGATATGGCCATTGACCATTAGATCTTGAGAGAGCAAATCGACGACTATTGGTTGTCGAGTAAGTTGGTGGGTCCGGGAGAAAGGCAGGGAACTCGAAATGTCTCGGTTGCATTCTCTATTTTCATTTTTATCTCTGCCAAATGTTTTGACAGGGCTTCTTTTTTAGTACGGGTACTAAGTGCTGCTAAAAATCTTCCCTTTACTGGATGAATTGCTTCCTCTTTACACAGGTTGTAACTTTTGTAACATATTTTTAGACACAAGTTAATAGAAGGTATGGCTCTTGCTTTAGCAAAAAAATTTGTCAATATAAGACACTTGTGGCAGCATACAAATATATGTATGTTGAGATACTAGTCAAGCAGATAGGGAAGTAAGTTGTTGCCATGATTATAGGAAAATACATGGAAGTAAGTTGTTTCCACGGTTATAGGAAAATACCTTGTTATATATGGTATGGAAAACTTTGTTATTAATAGAAGAAGACCTGGCATTTACAACTTGTAGACCACATTAGCATTCACAACTTGTAGCCACATTCTTCTAACGTGAGCAAAAGATTGGAGTAGACAATATGATCTTCGAACACGTTGAGGGACATCTTAACGCCATAATTGATGGAAAATATCTTGTTATATAATTGATGGAAAATATCTTGTGATAAATATATATATATAATATAATATATAATATATATATATTATAGAAACTTATTAGAATTGGATAAAATCTCAAATCCCTAGGAAATGTGGGTGGGTAGGGGAGCCAAGTGGCATGAAAATAATTTTTTAATTTATTAAAAGTAATGGACCATTTTGCTAAATAAAATTTGCTTATATATAAATGAATGTTATAAATAATAATGAGGAGCTTATTAGAATTGGAATAATCTCAACATGGAGGAACTTATTAGAATCAGAATTATCTCAAATCCTTAAGAAATTGGTGGGTGGGGAGCCACCTTGCATGAATCTAATTTTTTAAATTTATTAAAAGTAATGGACCATTTTGCTAAATAAAATTTGCTTATATATAGATTAATGTTATAAATAATACTGAGGAACTTATTAGAATTGGAATAATCTCAAATACCTAGGAAATTGGTGGGTGGGGAGCCAATTGACAAGAATCTAATTTTTTAAATTTATTAAAAGTAATGGAGTATTTTTGTTAAATAAATTTTGTTTATATATAAATGAATGTTATAAATAATAATGAGGAACTTATTAGAATTGGAATAATCTCAACATGGTGGAACTTATTAGAATTGGAATAATATCAAATCCCTAGGAAATTGGTAGGTGGGGAGCCACTTGGCACGAATATAATTTCTTAAATTTATTAAAGTAATGAACCATTTTGCTAAATAAAATTTTCTTATATATAAATGAATGTTATAAATAATAGTGACAAATTTATTAGAATTGAAATAATATCAACATAGAGGAACTTATTAAAATTGTAATAATCTCAATCCCTAAAAAAAATGATAGTGAGCAGTCAAGTGCACAATTGTAATATAATTTTATAAATGCATAATAAAAAATAAAATTTAAATTATATACAATAAAATATAAAAAATTTTATTTTTTAATTCTATTAAGTTGATATATGTAATTTAATTCGTGTAAAAAGCTAGTATGGATAACTTTAAACCGTCTGGGTTACCTGGACAAGTAGTTGTCTTGGAGAATCTTTATTTTTGAGCCATAAGATTGACTGACCCAATACAGAAGCCATAAGCTGCCAAATTTTATGCTCCAACCGATTTATTCCTTCATCGGAAGCATGGTGCCATTATGTTATGGTGTTTCTTTATTGATTTTACCAACATGATGCCATTATGGTGCTTCTTTATTGCTTTTACCAACATGATGCCATTATGGTGCTTCTTTATTGCTTTTACCAACATATACCATTGTTAAATATGATATTCAACCCTTATGATGGCTGGATTCAGACAAAAATCACACAAAGATCCTACTATTCTTTATGCTCAACCAGTGCAATATCCAAACCGTAACCCTGCAAACTATAACCTAAACAAGAATTATTTCATCTCAGTACCTTTCTCTAAATGTACGAAGGTGGCCAACTGTAAACATTGATATCACATTTGCTGCACTAAAAGCACACTGACCCAACCATGCAACAGTATTATTCATTAACAATTCTGTAATAAATGTCTATCTAATTCTCAACAGAACCAGAACCAAACAATTTTGTAATAAATGTCTATCTAATTCTCACGAGAACCAGAACCAAACAATTTTGTAATAAATGTCTATCCAATTCTCACGAGAACCAGAACCAAACAATTTTGTAATAAATGTCTATCTAATTCTCACCAGAACCAGAACCAGAACCAGCTCATCTCGAACCTAAATACACAGGTGCTTGCGTTTGTTTCAAGACATATTGGCATTGTCCGAAACCCTGATCCTCTCCTCACGATGGAATTGGCTGCAACTATACTCACCATTACTGTTTTTCTTTTTACTACTTTTGTTGGGGTAACCTTGCTTTGGAAGCCTTCACCATGTCTGAAAACTCTGCGGGGGAAGCATGTTCTAATAACAGGAGGGTCCAGTGGTATTGGTCTTGCTATTGCCAAAGAGGCTCTATCTCAAGGAGCTTTCGTTACTCTGATAGCCAGGAGCTCTGCCAAACTGGAGAAGGCCATAGACGTGTTGGTCGATAATAAAACTATCAGTGTTGATAGAATATTCACAAAGGTACGTGGATAGGTTTTTCTCATTGTCTTTCATTACTGGAGTTCTGTATTAGTTGAATATTTTTAGAATCTGCAATTACTGGAGTCCTGTATTAGTCGAATATTTTTAGAATCTGCAATTGATTTAAGTTCAGATTAAAATTAAAACTATTTTTTTACTATGCAGACTGCTGATGTGAGTGACTATGAAACTCTTTCGAATGCAATACAACAATCGTTTCAATGGAAACCTATTGATGTGGTTGTTTGCAATGCTGGGTGGGCGAGAGTTGGATTTATAGATGAAATCCCCATCAAAGATTTGCATGAGACGATTAACACAAATTTATCAGGGATGGTAAACACTCTGCATGTTGCTCTTCGCTTGATGAAGCATCGCACAGCCCAAGTCCATGCCCGACCGCCCATGTCTGTTGTTCTCGTCAGTTCTTTGGCTGGACTGGTATGATTCATGAATTTGGTTTTTGGGTTGCAGATGGTTTTTATTTTTTGTGATCAGAGTTTCAGGGTAAAGTTGATTTCTTATTAACTCTAGGTTCTGGTGGCAATGGATTCACCATTGTATGTGTTTTGCAGTACACGCAGTATGGGAACTCTGTTTATACTGCAACCAAATATGGCGTGAAAGGGCTTGCCGAAGCTCTTAGACTGGAATTGATGCCTTATAACATCGGAGTGAGCGTTTCTTTCCCGGGATATGTGGAGACTCCAATGCTGGATGACTGTAAGCAATCTAGACCTCATAGGCCAGTATGCATTTACATAGAAATTCCATTTGCTATCATAATCGATTCCTTCAGAAAGCCCTTCAAACTAAAATTTCCTAAAAAGGCTTAAAACTAAAATTAAGTTCTATTAAGTTCTATTATAGCGAGAGATAAAGAGATTGATTTTGTTGTTCCATTATTGGTGAAATTGTAAGCTCATACATTTATGTTTAAGGTTTAAAATTAGAATTCGATGGTAATTAAAGAATAAGGTTGATGATCATCTATATCTATTTTTAAGGTCACAACTAAGTTAGATACCAAATTGGTGTACGAGACCCCTTGTGTGTGGGACAAGGGACATTAGAGGGTAATTAAAGAATATGGTTGATGATCATCTATATCTATTTTTAAGGTCACAACCAAGTTAGACACCAAATTGGTGTACCAGACCCCCTTGTGTGTGGGACTTAAGGTCACAAACCCCCTTGTTGTGGGACAAGGGACATTAGAGGGTAATTAAAGAATATGGTTGATGATCATCTATATCTATTTTTAAGGTCGCAACCAAGTTAGACACCAAATTGGTGTACCAGACCCCCTTGTGTGTGGGACTTAAGGTCACAAAACCCCTTGTTGTGGGACAAGGGACATTAGAGGGTAATTAAAGAATATGGTTGATGATCATCTATATCTATTTTTAAGGTCACAACCAAGTTAGACACCAAATTGGTGTACCAGACCCCCTTGTGTGTGGGACTTAAGGTCACAAACCTCCGTGCAGCAATTTCATTGCTAAGTCTACGAAGCCATACATACTCTACCCCCTCTAATTTTGAACTTGTGACATCTTACGAAGAAACACATGCTCTTAACCATTAGGCCTACTCAAGCTGTATATAGTAGGTCTCTTATCATCATTCTCTTGTAATTACTGATAACCTTACTTTTATTAATTAAAAATAATTTTTATCTTTATTTTATTAATTTTATTATAATTAATAATGAATTTTATTTTATTAATTAAAAAAAAAATCGTTATTATTTTATTAATAAAAATAAAATTTTATCATTATTATATTAATTAAAAAATATGTATACATAATCATCTATATCAAAATTTTACAACATTCTTTTATATCAATCTTTTATAAAAATCTGTGAAAAATACATTTTTTATATATAACAATTTTCCAAATATATAATTTATATAAAATTTATATGTCAAGTATTTTAAATAATATTATAATTAAATTTAAAACCAAATCAATTTATCTTAATACGGAAACAAAAACTTTTCTATTTTAAGTTTAAAAAAAAACCACTTTGTATACCATTATATATAAAACTTTACTTTTATTATTTTAAATGTATTTTGTTTATTATCTTACATAAATGGAAGAAATTTGGATGGTCATTTTGCATTATTAACTTCTAGTTTGTTTTTAAAAAAGTGACATGTTTACTTCTTTAAAGATTACGAGTCATCATACAAAGCTACTAAAATATAAATGAAAAAGTTCCTAGTTTTTTTATCATTTTACCTTATTAAATTCTAATTTTGCATGTTTACTTGGAAAAAGATTATGAATCATCTTATGAAGTGAGTAAAATATAGATAAAAAAGTTCATAGTTTTTTTTATCAGTTAGGTAAATACATAATTTAAATGGGAATTAAGAATACTTTTAAATATATTTTTAAATAAGTAAATTTTATTTGGGAAAAATAAAATATAATTTTTTAAAATAAAATATATTATATATATATTTTTTAAATTTGCTAGTGAGAATATGTCGAAAAAGATTGAATATTAAATTATTAATAACACAAGTGCTTGTTAATATGTTTTTCTAATTGTAATAAAAAATATTTATAAATTTAAATATAAACAATATTATATAATAAATTATTTCAACATGTTTTTTCTAATTATAATAAAAAATATCTATAATTTAATAATAAACAAAATATATAATAAAATTATGCAATTTATAAATGTATTAAAATAATAATAATAATATGTTAAAGTTATAAATATTAAAATTATTAGAAATAAATAAATTCTAATTCTAATTTTAATTTTAAAGGAGTAATTATATATATCTTTGAAACATTTAACGAGTGATAAGTTTTTTAATTAAGATTTAAAATAAAAATGAAAAGCTTTGACCAAAACTATATAATTCTCATCACTTTATTTTGAAATAACAAAGTTTATATAAACATCTAATCATTAAATTTTATTCTTATAACTATGTGGATGCAAAATTCTAATAAGTTTTAACATCATATAAATTATTTTAAAAATATTTTTATTTCTTTGATTATTCAGCAAGGTCTCATATATAATTACCATAAACAAACTTTTATCCATATGTTAAAGATCATTTTATCAAAATTTCCTTAAACTTGTATTTGGCCAAACCACACCAAGTACTAAGTGACACCTCACACAGTAAATATTAATCTATAAGTTAATAAACATGTATCCCATATACCAAGGATTTTATGTCAAATTACCTTAAACTTGTACCTAGTCAAGCCACACCAAACACCAAATAACCTCTCACACATTATCAATCAATACCTTAACAAATATGTATCATCTTCACCAATTAACCGATAATCAGTTAACCTTTTCATTTTCATTATATTACTATCTATAAACAACATTCCTAGTTTTTTCATAAAGAAAAATATCTTAACTCTATTTTTACTTAAAAATTCAGCTATACCTTATATACTTCAAATAAAGTTAACACATCAATTATTATTATTTAAATTCAATATATTTAAAAAGTACAACTAAATTTTCATTCTTATGATTTGAATTTTAACAATTCAACTTTCCATACAATTATTATTATTCAACTTTCAAGAGGTTTATTAAAATATAGCAACTGAAACGAAGCAATTCCTCCACCTTGTTAGACGACTCCATAAATAAAATAAAAAAATAAATGTTACAATATTTATTATTCAACTTTCAAAAGATTTATTAAAATATAGCAACTGAAACCAGACAATTCCTCCTTCTTGTTAGAGGACTCCATAAATAAAATAAAAAAGAAAGTGAGTCTCAGTGTACAATACTCAGAACCAATATTACAGTACTCATATATCTATATTAATTTGAATACTTTAATCTACGATTCTGCAGTAGGTTAACACAGTGACATTGAAACAAAGCTAGGACAGAGGAGTACCCACCATATCCATATATCTATATTTGTTTTTGAAATCTTTAATCTCAGATTATACATTCATTGCAGGTGGTATAGAGACTCACACAGAGATATTGAAGATGTCGAAGGTGATTGGACTGTACAACCGCAGCCAAGCCGAGACATCGGAAAAAGTTGCGAAGTATATATTGGAAGCAGCAAAGAATGGAACCTTTCTGGTTACATCTCAGATTACTGGGCTTATGTTATCAACATTATCACGTGGATTTATACCTGCTGATTCAATTGGGAGGGCTTTCACAGAACTGATTTTGTATGTACCTTTCAGAATTTTTAGCTGTCTCGCTGCCATTTACTTCGAAGTTGCTCGACGTACCCTCAAATAAAGCACTCTGCTACGTACCTTACCCAACCTAATAATGGACTCTGCTACCTTACCTAATATTTGACTTTCTGATAACCTAATGTAACGGCGTGAGTGTTAGACGTGCAGCTTTGGATAGAAATGGGCGTGATAAACATGCTTATGTTGACACAGGCCGTAACAATAACTCATGGATTGAAAAGCAAATATCGGAGCCCAGGATATTCCTATCTTGATCTTAAGTTTGTTTCTTGTTCTCAACTGTCTGGTTAGAAGATAATAATAAATATTTTTAAGGTCACAGTCAAGCTAGACACTAAATTGGTGTATGAGACCCTCTTGTTTGTGGGACAAGTGACCCACCTCCGCTCAGCGATTTGACTGCTAAATCTAAGAAGGCATACATACTCTACCCCTCTGTTTTTTGAACCTGTGACCTCTTAGGAGGAAACACATGCTCTTAACCATATATGTTTGAAGTTAATAATGGAGTTTCTGCTTTTTATCATTGGACTTAACCGTAACATGTCTTTATGATTACTATAACATATTGTGTGCGGCATGATCTGCTATTAGTACAATGATATTGTGTGTGGCATGATCTGCTATTAGTACAATGAACAACCTTAAAAAAGAAAAACATATTTCTTTGATGACCACCGGTTACTTCATGACCTCTATCATCTCATTCTATTCTGGGTGATTGTTTTTCACAAAGCAGTTAGATTAGAAAAACCTGTAAATCAAGCATGCAAACCAGAATATGAGTAAGTGTATCACATGCCTCTCTTCCTTACTCTTAAACATGCAGATCAGCTGCCATTCATCAACCATAATAAAACTTAAACAGATCATACAACATCTACAACATACACAAATAATTTCTAACTGTAATTATTGCTTGGAACACACTCAGGATTCAAGCAAGTTTTTCTGGATTATGAACTATTGAGATTTACTTGTCTCTAAAATTAACAATCTCTTTGATTTTTAAGTGGTTTATTTTATAGATTTTTTTCCTCAGCAAATTTTTAGCTCTTTAAGATCTGCTCATCTTTTACTTGCATCTCATTCTATTCTGGTTGATTTTGTTGGAGAGTTGATTGAGTCTCACTATATGATAGTTTTTCTGATTATAAAATGATTTGATAATTTTTCATGGATATGAAATACCAATATAATTTTTCAAAATTATTTTATATATTTTTTTAAAGTAATGTATGTATTTGAATAATTTATTTAGTATAAATTAGATAATTTGAATAAAACTTAGTTCAAATTATTAGATTTTTAAGTTCAAATCTCAAATGAGAAATTGAAGATAAAAGTCATTATGAAAAAAATAAACCACGTCAAAGAGCTTCCAAACTACATTATAAATAGCCTGTTCTTCCCTCCAATAAATATACTCACCCTAATTTAACATTAAATGGAAAAATAATTAAACACATTTAAATATTTCTTTTACAAATATGAAATAAAATTTTTATTAATTAGTTGAAAATAGAAGTGCTGAAAGGATTATGTTTTTAGAAAAAAAAAAAATTGGTCGAAGGCTATCTCTACATATAACATGTATTTTTTGCACGAAGACTATTTTTGTATATGAGTTGTTATTGTTGCGTTAATGACAATATAGATAGATGTTGTTATCATCGTGTTATAAATAAAAAAAATTATGTTTATCGGGTGGTAATTTATTAATATAAAACCAATAAAATGATGGTTAATTTATTAATATAAAATAAAAATAAATTTAATTTTTGAAATTTTTTTGTAAATTTAAATTAGAGATTGTAATATGTTAAAACAATTAACTTGAATTAATCGGAAACAATAAACGGTTGATGAAATTACGAAGTATATAAAAGAGAGAATTAAATCACACATAACACAATAATTTTATAGGAAAAGCCAAAGCTAAAAACCTTTCTTATCTGTATATTGCATTAATCAAAAAATATGAGAAAATTACAATGCTTTGCTCAAGCCCGAGCAACCTCTGCAGTATCTCTCACTCTTCCCAAACAATCTCAAGTCAATACTTAGTCAATTCTGCTACCTCCCAAGCTCGTATCTCCTTGTGTTGTTCCCTTGGGAATTAGCCCATGTTTAATTGGGAAATTCCACAATTATGAATTTCGCAATCCTCATAGGACTTTCTCTTATTGCATGCACCACCTGTACAATTCAAATGATTATATAACTAATACTACAATCTCCCTGAACTCCACTCTCACTTGGGTCTTTCTTTGATCTAAAATGCATGAGTTAATTATGAGTGAATCTTCAATTTAATCGCTACAGGTTACACCCCACTCTCACTTGGGTCTTTCTTTGATCTAAAATGCATGAGTTAATTATGAGTGAATCTTCAATTTACTGTTCGCTACAAGTTACACCCCACTACTGCAGGTCACACCCCGCCACTGCAGGTTACACCTCACTACTAGATCTCCCACTAATTCCTCCATCAGTTGGAATTAGTTTAACTAACTTTAACTCAATTGAACTGAATTAAATAATTACAACTCAAAATAAACTCAACTAGTGCTCCTAATTGTAGGATACTTGACTCTAGTTAAACCCTCAACTCAAATTAACTGAGCTAATTAAGTCAAATTAACTTAGTTAACTATTACATGTTGTCATGAGATATGGACTTACTATTTAATTCCTAATTTAATTCAACGATAAATTAAATTAAGATTTTCTTGTTGCATTTTCAACACTCCCTCTCAACAAGAAAGGGATAATCTGCTACCCCGATCCTGCCTTTGTGAAACTCGAATTTGCATCTTCACAATGCCTTTGTCAAAATATTTTCATCTTGATCATATGTAGGAATGTACTCCAACAACTTGATTCTCCTCTGCACAAAATCTCGTAGATGGTGCACTCGATGTCGATATACTTGGATCGATCATGAAAAACTAGATTCTCAAAGAGTTTGATACAACTTTGGTTGTCACATTAAATCACTATAGAATCCATTTGTTGACCAAATAATCCAACAAGGATCTTCCTCGTCTAGATAGGCTCACAAGTTGCTTGGCTAGCAACCATGTACTCTCCTTCTGTTGAAATGAGTGCAACTGATCTCTGCTTTTTGTTGTACCAAGAAATTGTTGTTGGCCCAATATTGAAGATTCCCCCTACTGTGTTCTTCCTATCGGATGGACTCCCTGCCCAATATGCATCTTTGAAGCCTTGAAGCTTCACTCCCTTTATTTGTATGTACCAAATACCAAACTGAGTGGTGCCTCTGAGGTATCTCAACACATGTTTACCTACCTTCCAATAGAGTTTGGTTGTCTTAACCATGGCTTGACTAAGCTCGTTAACTGCAAAACATATGTTTGGTCGTGTGTTCACCAAATATATGAGTGAACCCACAAGTTGTCTATAAATAGTAGCCTCCACTACTTCACCTGAAGTAGCATCTTCCTTTCTCCAGTTACCTGCTAAAGGAGTCTCCATGGATTTGTTGCTCTACATGTGTAACTTCTTCAAAATCTCATTGGCATACTTTCCTAAGAGACAAACAGTACCCCATCTCTTTGCCATACTTCCATACCAAGAAAGTAATGCATGAGCCCCAGGTCCTTCATCTCAAAGTCTCTTGCAAGATCCTCTTTGCAATATTTTATCAACTTCTTATCACCTGTTAGAATCAAATCATCGACATATAATACTATAATTAACGATTTACCTTCAACTACAATATGGTAAAGATTCGCATCTGCTTCACTTTTGGTGAAGCCTAACCCGGTGAAATAGCTATCAATCCCAGTGTACCAAGCAGGGGGTGCTTGTTTTAGTTCATACAACGCTGGCTTGAATCTACACACATGCAACTCTCTATTGAAGGTCTCAAATCCTTCAGGTTTCTCAATATGCACCTCTTCCTCAATCATACCATTGAGGAGTGTTGTCTTCACATCCATTTGATGTATCTTCCATCCCATCTGCACTAACAATGTTATAACAGATCTTATTGAATAATACCTTACCACTAGAGCAAAGGTCTCATCATAATCAATTCCCTCCACCTGAGAGAATCCTCTAGCCACAAATATGGCCTTCTGTTTCTCCACACTCCCATTTGTTGCTTGCTTTACCTTGTAATTCCATCTGGAACTCACCACTAACTTGTCTGGTGGTCTTGGGACTGCTTCCTAAACATTGTTTCTGATAATGGAGCTAGATTCATCAACCATGGCACCAACCCATACTGGTTAATGCACTGCTTCCTCGAATGAGGATGGCTCAACCTCTACACTCTCACTCATCATAGCCATGTGGTTAGTGTATCGATTTTATGACCTCCTCTTCCTACATTGTGACGTGGGTGCTCCCACATTATCTCTAGCATCATGCATCAATCTGACAGCCTCTCTGGTGCGCTTCCTTCCATCTCTAGAAGTTTGCATGAGTGGGTGCTTCCACTCTCATCTCCTATGTATGTGGATACTCCACATAATCCTGAGGTTCCTCCTTTGGAGATAAAAACTCCTCATATGCATGTAACTAAAGCTCCCTCTCAAGGGAACATCTCATGGCCTTCTCTTCATCGAACTTCACATGTCTACGAGCCATTGTCAACCTATTGGATGGCAGGTACACGCGATAGTTGGGAGGTGTATTAGTGTACCCCACAAATATGCCCAACTCAATTGTTGGCTCTATATTTTTCCATGCATCCTTGGTA
Source organism: Pinus taeda (assembly GCA_000404065.3). Taxonomy (NCBI): domain Eukaryota; kingdom Viridiplantae; phylum Streptophyta; class Pinopsida; order Pinales; family Pinaceae; genus Pinus; species Pinus taeda. The sequence continues at coordinate 65,066 of APFE031449092.1, read as the reverse complement.
ACATGACAGTAGACTCATGAACCAAAGATCTTGAAGTGTGCCACATCTAGTTTCTTACCTTAAAAAGCTTCTTCTAGTATACTCATCTCGAGAATTCGATGAGGCCTTTTGTTCTGCAAATGAAAAGTTGTGTTGCATGCTTGAGCCCTCAAGTGCAACAGTAGGCCCTAGATCTGTTATCGAATGTTAATTTTGTTGTGCTAATTTCAATTACAGATTTATAAATAAATGCTTGTCCATTGTTTCCTATCCATAGGTTTCCTTAGATTGTTTGTGAATGTAAACAGGTAGATTTGATCAAGTTTAATGTGACATTCATGAGAAAAATAGCATGAAAAACAAGTGTTGAAAAGCAGCAATGAAAAATACAGCAAACCATCAACGTGAACACTTAATACATTGTTTTGATGAAGGAGTTCACCCCTTGGTCCAGCTTCCATGGCTTGGGCCTCTGTATCATCTCAATATGGAAAAAAACATTGTTTACAAAGGTCTACTGCTCCTGAAACATGCTTCAATGTGTTCATAATGTCAAAATTATCTAGGACCACCTTTTTCTGAGCTCCATTTGATCGAAATTTTCTCCAGTTATGGTCAAAATTGTTTTCTCCTAGAAAACCTCCAATAAAACTGGAGGAACTCCAGTTAACTTCACTAAACTTGGAGTTGGCACCGATTTTGGAGGTTCCTCCATAATCTTCACCGAGTTAAACTCCAATTTAATTAATATAAAACTCAGTCTAATTATCGTTAATCCTGGATTAACAAAAATGTCGCGCAGTTATTACAAACCATTAGCATGCAGTTATCGCAAAGTAGTCGCATGGGCGGTTTAGTGGTGGCTAGGTGCATTATCTGTGCAATTTCCAAACAGTTGGCTTGATGGTTACGCGTTACCGTCGGAGCATTCACATGGGAGGGATGGACTGCAAGTTGGCCCTCCTAACCCCCAACCATCGAATATTTAAACTTTAAATATATGTAAAACTCTATACGGTTAAGAACTTGTGTTGTGGTGTGGTGGTAAGATTGTTGGTTTACACGGAGTAGGTCCCGATTTCAACCCCCCGACCTACCACAAAATTTTTCCACGTTGCGTGTCGAGCCGGCCTTTGGGGAGGGACATGTGGCGGTCTCCGGGCTTGCCACTTGTCCCCACCTCATTGGTCCTCCATTAACCAATAGAATCATGCCATATCACCAATGTAAAAACCAGCCAAAACTTGACACTTGTCGAACCATGATTGAGCATTGACCACTGTTGACCTTGCACAGTCACCTGCAACATCATCTGTACGCACTACTAACTGTGCAGTGACTATGCATTTTTTTTCAAAAAAATCTTATGTTTCGAAAAGCGGACATAACTCATTATCTTCCTCATACGAACTTGATTTTCAGTGAAACAAGTCTCTTTGGGATCATTTTTCTGAGACGGACGTGGTCGTTTAGGTTTTGAGCCATTCTGAGAACTTTGATTTTTGAGCTAAATACTGAGCACCTGATCATTCCTCCCCACTGGAAGCCTTTTGGAAGCCAAAAGATATTATCAATTATTTAGTAGGTGAAGATACATCTCCCTTACCTTCTCAATTTGCAACCATTTGGCTTGAGAAGGATTTTGTACCTTGAGTCCCACTCTAAGGTATTTGATATTCCCTCCCTTCGAAGTTCTTATTCTTCTGTCAAGTATGAGATCTTGCTAAAGCTCATCAAGATATTCTGGCAAGAAATCATCTATTGATGGCAGCTAAAAATGCTCTCCTTGATCATCAATCATAGGAGGCTCAAACAATCTCAAATTCTCATCATTAACAACTGAGTATATTTGCACATAAGAAGGCAAATCTAGCTTAAATGCATTGCTATCAATCTTTTCCATAGTTTTAAAAGGATCATAATGGATTGGATTAAGATTTTTACCTTCCCCTTGAAGTCTCTCTTTGCTAATATATAACCAAACTTCATCTCCAACTTGAAATTTGTGATTGACATTGTGTTTTTCATGCCTTGCCTTGTAGATGATTTGACTTCTTTCAAGTTGTTCCTACACTATGTGATGTATCAACCAAATTTGCTCTACGAAATTCCTTGCCTTATCGATGTCACTGTGACCATCGATGCTAACATCTTTCTCAAAGATGAAGTCCAATGGCGATCTTGGAAACTACCCAAAACATGCCTCAAATGGTGATGGGTTTTTGGAAGAATGCTTTGCGCTATTGTATGCATGTTGTATGTAATGCAACTGTTCATCCCACAACTCGGGATGTTTGCTGCAATATCCTCTAAGAAGATGACTGATTGTCATGTTGACCACCTCGGTTTGTCCATCTATTTGCGAATGAAAGGTTGTACTTTTCTTGAACCTTGTGTCCATCAAGTCCCACAAATTTGACCAAAAATTCCCAACAAATCAAGAATCTCGATCACTTACAATTGAAGTAGGAAGACAAAAATGAACCCAAATGTTTTGGAAGAAAAGATGAGTTGTTTTTTCAGCTGTAATTTTTCTTTTTACATGGTGTTATTTTACACATTTTGTTGAACCTGTCTACAACTACATACAAGCAATCATGACCTTTCCTTGACAATGGAATACCTTCTACAAAATCCATTGAGATACTCTCCCATGGACGTGAAGGTACCGGAAGTGGAGTGTACAATCCTAGTTTCCTATTGCTAGGCTTACTTGTTGCACACAAAGAACATCCTCTAATAAAACTAGATACATTATCAAACATGTGTGGCCAATAACAATACCTTTGGAGATTCGCTATTGCCTTGCCTACACAAAAGTGTCCAACAATCATTAAGTTTGTGCTTCCCTTATGATATTGTTTCTTTCTCCTTGTGGAATACATAAATTGCCCAAGTGATACAACAAATTGTTATGTACGTGGTAATCCAACTCTTCAACTTGGCTTCCCTGACTCAATCTTGCATACACATATCCAAAGTCATTATCATATGCATATTGTTCAATGTAACATTCATACAAAACAGAATTGTGCTTGAGTAAAATAGATGAATTTAAAATAGGCCTAAAAATCATATCAACTACCTTATTGTAGATTCCCTTTTTATACTTGATAACCAAATGAAACTGTTGTAGAAAACACATCCATCTGAAGTGTCGTGATTGTTGCAACTTTGACTGTGACTGTAAGTACTGCAATGGTTGATGGGTGGTATGGATAATGGTCTCCTTCCCCATCAAGTGGTGTTTCCATTTTTTGACACTTTGTACCAATGCGTAAAGTTCTTTGTCATAAGTGGGATAGTTAGTCACAGCTCCATTAAAAATTTTAGAATTAAATGAAATGGGCTTACCATGCTACATAAGAACTACTCCCATGGCATAATCACTAATATCTCTTTGAATCTCAAATGGTTGTCTAAGATCTAGAAGAGCCAATACTAGTGTTGAACTAATATTTTTCTTCAAAGCATCAAATGATTTATGTTGTACATCTCCCCACTGGAAGACTTTCTTGACACTTGTCAATGCATGTAATGGAGCTGCAATGGAAGAAAAATTAGCAATAAATTTCCTCCAATATTGTGTTGCCTCTAAAATATTCTTACCTCTGTAACTGTGTTGGGCTTGGGCCAATTCAGAATGACCTCAACCTTAGAGAGGTCTATATTCAACTCACCTCCTCCAACAATGTGTCCCAAATACACTAAAGAAGTATTTCCAAATTCACACTTCGATGCCTTTAAAAACAACTGTTCTTTTCTCAAGACATCAAGTACTTTGTTCACATGCATGACATGTTCATCTCTGGATTTGATGAATATGAGAATATCATCTAATTAAGCAATGACAAATTCATCTAGAAATGGTCTCAATACATCATTCATAGCTCTCATGAAAGTCGCTAGAGAATTTGTAAGACCAAAAGGCATAACAAGCCACTCAAACAATCCTTGTTTAGTTTTAATGCGGTTTTCCAAATGTCCTCCTGAGCTATTCTAACTTGATGATAACCACTTCGTAAGTCTAACTTAGTGAAATACTTTACATATCTCAATTGATCAAGAAAATCATCAATTCTTGGGAGTGCATAACGATTCTTTACCATGATTTTTTTCAATGCACGGAAATCCACACACATGTGCCAAGTCCCGTCCTTCTTTGGCACCAAGACAATGGGCGAACCACATGGCGAAGTAGATGTGCGTATGATACCTTTGTTCAGCAATTCTTGAATTTTCTTCTTGATTTCCATGCTCTCCATAATCGACATGTGATACATGCCAATGTTTGGAAGTGGAACATCCTACTGCAGTTGTATCTCATGCAAAATTGCCCTCTTAGGAGTAACCCCTTTGGTTCCTGAAACATCTCACCATGCTTGATTACCACATCAAACAAATAAAATTTTAATTTGTCATCACAACCTTCAAAATATTCATAATCAATATCATTCTCTTTCTTGATCATTAGAAGCACAAAATTTTTACTTGCATTTACTAGTCTCTTCATCTACCCTATATTAACCAAAGAAATGTTCAACTTTTTGTGATGGGATCTCACAATGTACTCCACCCCATTCTTAATAAAATAAGTATTTGTTGTCATGGAAATAAAATATTACTTTCCTATCATACAAATAAGGACTACCCAAAATGATTCCTGAGATATCAAGTGGAACTACATCTAACTCAACTTCATCAATGAACTTTTCAGTAATGGCGAACTTAAATAAGCACTTCCTTGTAACCTGTAAATTTCCATTATTGACTATCCAACCTAATGGATATGGATTATGATGAAGTACAATTTCAACGTTAAGTTTTTTGACCAAGTCTTTTGAAATTAAGTTTTATTGTGACCCACTATCGAATAATGCATCAATCTTTGTTTCATTTGAAATTACCCTTACATGAAACAACTCTATTCTTGATTCTTCATTTGGAGTGTTGTTTTGACTGTGTGAGGAACTAGTGCTTGCAACAACTTCTTTTCCTTTTGTAGCCATGGCTGAAATCTTGGTCTCGTCACTAGAATCTAATCCAAGATCATGTTGTGTGGTAGTGGTCGTCTTTTGTTTTCCCTTATTGTTTTGTTTCTTAGGCCTTAGTTCGGGATGTAATTTCCAACAATGGGCTTCATCATGCCCATTTTTCGAACAATGTTAGTGTATGGTTTTCTCCCCTTCTTTATTCACACTTTAATTATTCTTTCCCTTCCATTTTTCTCCCTTCTCTTTCTCCTTACCCTTGAATGGCTTCTCCCTACTACCCTCTTCCTGAATGTCCTTTCCTCTTGCTTCAAGGTGCATGGCTTGCACACATACCTCATCCAAATTTCTTGGATTGAACATAAGGATAGTATGTTTTAGGTAGGAATGTAAACCCCCAATATTTTTCAACAATTTGTCTTGGGAATTAAAGTTTACTCCTAACAACAAATCCCTCTTTCTAAACTCCTAGGTATAGTCTTGGACAATTTGGCCTTTAAGCTACCTAAACTTTTGCCAACTCATAATGGATTTTTGCATATAGGCTAAAGGATAAAACTATATTTTAATTGCAGAAACAAATTCAACCCAAGAAATGGATATCTTACCATGAATTCACATTTCCTCTTGAGTCTTTGCTTCCCACTAGACTAATGTTGCTCCTTCTAACCTCAATGAAGCCAACTAGATCTTTATGTCATCTTCTTGAAGGTTCTAAATTCTGTAGTATACCTCCAATTGTCGAATCCAATTGTCTAACTTTTCTGCATTCACCTCACCATTATACATGGGAAGTTCAAACTTAATGTCCAATTTGAGTAAGGGAGTTTTTTTCCTTTGGGGTTTTTGAATGAGTATGGACAGTTTTTGTGGTGGAAGTGGAAGATGTTGTTGTTTGAGATATTGAGGATGATGAAGGTGAGGAGTAAGATGATGAAGATGGTGGAGATGGAGGAGGCTTTCCTCCATTACCCTTTGAATCCTTCTTATCATCTCTTTCATCTCCTGAGCTTCCCTCTCCATGTGGAGACTTAGAACTCTCTCCATCCATCCTAGTGTTCCTCTCTTCATAGAGGACTCTAACCATGTCAATCAAGTCATATAAAGCTTTCTTGAATGCTTCCTCTTCTGAAAGACCTCCAGTCTCCCTTGCTCCTAACATGATCGATGTGGATTCAGGCTTAGATTCTAGTATTGCTTATACCTCTTCAATCTCAATTGAAGGCAAAACTTGAGGTGTTTCAAGTGCAGCTAGAATTGGAACTTTGGGTCTAGACTGTGGTCTTGTGGCTCTCCTTCTTCGAGGCATTACCTCAGGAGTTGCAACCAATAGTTTCCCTTCTCCTCTCTACAAATTTAACCTTGTAAGCATTACAATTTTGCAACCATTAAAGCTCTACTTGCACAAAACTCAAGCAATCAAGCAAATAAACCTTTGCTCTGATACCAACTTGATATGTTATTGAATGTTAGTTTTGTTGTGCTAATTTGAGTTACATATTTATAAACAAATGCTTTCCCATTGCTTCCTATACATAAGTTTCCTTAGGTTGTTTGTGAATGTAAACAGGTAAATTTGATCAAGTTTAATGTGACATTCATGAGCCAAATAACATGAAAAACAAGTGTTGAACAACAACAATGAAAAGTATAGCAAAACAACAACATGAACACTTAACACAACGTTTTGATGAAGGAGTTCACCCCTCCTGGGCTACATCTCCTTGGTCCATCTTCCATGGCTTGGGCCTCTATATTAGCTCGATATGGAGAAAAAAAAAAAGTTGTTTACAAAGCTCTACTACTCTTGAAACATACTTTAATGTGTTTAGAATGTCGAATTTAGTTAGAAACACCTTTTCCTGAGCTCCATTTGGTCAAAATTTGCTCTAGTTATGGTCAAAATTGTTTTCTCCTAGAAAACCTCCACTAAAACTAGAGGAACTCCAGTTAACTTCACTAAACTTGGAGTTGGCCCTGATTTTGGAGGTTCTACCATAATCTCCGTCGAATTAAACTCTAGTTTAATTAATATAAAACTTGGTTTAATTATCATTAATCCTACATTAACGAAAATGTCGCGTAGTTATTACAAATCGTTAGCATGTGGTTATCGCGAAGGAGTCACATGGGAGGTTTAGTGGTGGTTAGGCGCATTATCCGCAAAGTTTCCAAATGGTTGGCTTGACGGTTACACAGAGGTGAGGTCACATGCAATGACTTGGGGTTGTGGTTATGGTTTGTTCGAACCGCTAGTTTGTATTAACCGTGACCGTCGGAGCGTTCACATGGGAGGGTTGGCCTAGCGGTTGGCCCTCCTAACCCCCAACCGTTGAATATGTAAACTTTAAATATATTTTAAACTCTATATGGTTAAGAACTTGTGTTGTGGTGTGGTGGTAAGGCTGTTGGTTTACGCGAAGCAGGTCCCGGGTTTGACCCCCCGACCTTCCACAAAATTTTGTCACACTACGCACCGAACTAACCTTTAGGGAAAGACACGTGGCAGCCTCCGGGATTGCCAATTGTCCCCTCTACATTGGTCCTCCATTAATTAATAGAATCATGCCACATCACCAACCTGAAAACCAACCAAAAATTGACATTTGTCGAACCATGATTGAGCATTGACCACCGTTGACCTTGCATAGCCACGTGCCACATCATCAGTACAAATTGCTAACTATGCAGTGACTATGCATTTTTTTTCAAAAATTTCTCCTGTTTGGCAAAGAAGACAGAACTCATTATCTTCCTCATACGAACTCGGTTTTCAGTGAAATTATTTGCGATGGGATCTTTTTTCCAAAACAGACGTGGTTGTTCAGGTTTCGAGCCATTCAGAGAACTTTGATTTTTGAGCTAAATATTGAGCGCTTGATCATTCCTACACACTAGAAGCCTTTTGGTCCCCAAAATATATTATCAATTGTTCAACAGGTGAGGGTAAAACTCCCTCACCTTCTAGATCTACAACCATTTGGATTTAGAAGGCTTTTGTCACTTGAGTCCCACTCTAAGGTATTCCACATTCCCTCTCTTCGAAGTTATGATTCTTTTGTCAAGTATGAGATCTTGCTGAAGCTCATCAAGATATTCTGGAGAGAAATCATTTATTGATGGCAGCTGAACATGCTCTCCTTGATCATCAATCAAGGGAGGCTCAAACAATCTCAAATTCTCAACATTAACAACAAAGTATATTTGCATATAAGGAGGCAAATCTAACTTAAATGCATTGTTACCAATATTTTCCAGAATTTTAAAAGGACCATAACAAATTGGCTTAATATTTTTACCTTCCCCTTGAAGTCTCTCTTTTCTAATATATAACCAAACTTCGTCTCCAACTTGAAATTTGTGATCGACACTGTGTTTTCATGCCTTGCCTTGTAGTTGCTTTGACTTCTTTCAAGTTGTTCTTGCACTGTGTGATGTATCAACTAAATTTGCTCTATGAACTTCCTTGCTTTATCGATGTCACTGTGACCATCGATGGCGACATATTTCTAAAAGTGAATTCCAATGGAAATCTTGGCAAGTACCCAAAACATGCCTCAAATGGTGATGTGTTTGTGGAAGAATGCTTTGCCCTGTTGTGTGCATGTTGTATGTAATGCGACTGTTTGTCCCACAACTTGGGATGTTTGCTACAATATCCTCTAAGAAGATGAATGACTGTCATGTTGACCACCTCAGTTTGTCCATCTTTTTGCAGATGAAGGGATGTACTCTTCTTCAACTTTGTGTCCATCATGTCCCACAAATTTGACCAAAAATTCCTAACAAATCGAGAATATCGATCACTTACAATGGAAGTAGGAAGACCAAAATGAACCTAAATGTTTTGCAAGAAAAGATGAGTTGTTTGTTTAGCTGTAATTTTCTTTTTACATGGTGTTAGTATACACATTTTTTTGAACCTATCTACAACTATAGACAAGTAATCATGACCTTTCCTTGAAAATGGAAGACCTCCTACAAAATCCATTAAGATACTCTCCCATGGACGTGAAGGTACCGGAAGTGGAGTGTGCAATCCTAGTTTCCTATTGCTAGGCTTACTTGTTGCACACAAAGAACATCCTCTAATAAAATGAGATACATTATCAAATAATTGTTGCCAATAACAATACCTTTGGAGATTCACAATTGTCTTGCCTACACCAAAGTGTCCAGCAATCGATGAAGTGTGTGCCTCCCTTATGATATTGTTTCTTTCTCTTTGTAGAATACATAACTTACCCAAGTGATACAACAAAATGTTATGTACATGGTAATCCAACTCTTCAACTTGGTTTCCCTAACTGAGGCTTGCATACACATCTCGAAAGTCATTATCATATGCATATTGCTCAATGTAACTTTCATTCAAAACAGAATTATGCTCAAGTAAAATAGAAGAATTTACAATAGGCCTAGAAAGCATATCAGCTACCTTATTGTAGATTCCCTTTTTGTACTTGATAACCAAATGAAACTATTGTAGAAAACCCATCCATCTGAAGTGTTGTGATTTCTGCAACTTTGACTCTGACTGCAAGTACTACAATGGTTGATGGTCGGTATCAATAATGGTCTCCTTTCCCATCAAGTAGCGTTTCCATTTTTTGACACTTTGTACCAATGTGTAAATTTCTTTGTTATAAGTAGGATAGTTAGTCACAGCTCTATTAAAAATTTTAGGATGAAATGAAATGGGCTTATCATGCTGCATAAGAGCTGCTCCCATTGTGTAATCACTAGCATCGTTTGAATCTCAAATGGCTATCTAAGATCCGAAAGAGCCAATACCGATATTGAACTGATCTTTTGCTTCAAAGCATCAAATGTTTTTTGATGTACATCTCCCCAATGGAAGACTTTCTTGACACTAGTCAATGCATGTAATGGAGTTGCAATGAAAGAAAAATTAGCAATAAATTTCCTCTAATATTGTGTTTCCCCCAAAAAGCTTCTTATCTTTGTAACTTTATTGGGCTTGGGCCAATTCAGAATGACCTCAACCTTAGAGGGGTCTATCTTCAGCTCACCTCCTCCAATAATGTTTCCCAAATACAATAAAGAAGTCTTTCCAAATTCACACTTCGACATCTTTAAAAACTGTTGTTTTCTCCATACATCAAGTAATTTGTTCACATGCATGACATTTTCATCTCTAGATTTGTTGAATATGAGAATATTATCTAAGTAAATAATGATAAATTCATCTAGAAATGGTCTCAATACATCATTCATAACTCTCATGAAAGTAGCTGGAAAATTTGTAAGACAGAAAGGCATAACAAGCCACTCAAACAATCCTTGTTTAGTTTTAAATGTGGTTTTCCAAATGTCCTCTTTAACTATTCTAACTTGATTATAACCACTTCGTAAGTCTAACTTAGTGAAATTCTTTGAATACCTCAAGTGATCAAGCAAATCATCAATTCTTGGGAGTGGATAACGATTCTTTACCGTGATTTTGTTTAATGCACAGAAATCCACACACATGTGCCGAATCCAATCCTTCTTTGGCACCAAGACAATGGGCGAACCACATGGCAAAGTAGATGGGCGTATGGTACCTTTGTTCAGTAATTCTTGAATTTGCTTCTTGATTTCCATGCTCTCCAAAATCGAAATGCAATGCATGCCAATGTTTGGAAGTGGAACATCCTGCTGCAGTTGTATCTCATGCTAAATTCCACTCTTGGGAGGTAACCCCTTTAGTTCCTGAAACATCTCGACATGCTTTCTTACCACATCAAACAAATCGTATTTTAATTTGTCATCACAATCTTCAAAAGATTCATAATCAATACCATTCTTTTTCTTGATCATGAGAAGCACAAAATTTTTACTTGCATTTACTAGTCTCTTCATCTGCCCTGCATTAACCAAAGAAATGTTAAACTTTTTGCGATGGGCACTCATAATGTACTCCACCCCATTCTTAAGCAATAAGTATTTGTTCTCATGGCGATAAAATACTACTTTCCTATCATACAAATAAGGACTACCCAAAATGATTCCTAAGATGTCAAGTGGAACTACATCTAACTCAACTTCATCAATGAACTTTTCAATAATGGCAAGCTTGAATAAGCACTTCCTTGTAACCTGTAAATTTGCATTATTAACTATCCAACCCAATGGATATGGCTTATGATGGGGTACAATTTCAAGGTTAAGATTTTTGAACAAGTCTTCAGAAATTAAGTTTGATTGTGACCCACTATCGAATAATGCATCAATCTTTGTATGAATTTAAATTACCCTTACATGAAACAACTCTATTCTTGATTCTTCATTTGGAGTGTTTTTTTGACTATGTGAGAAACTATGCTTACAACAGCTTCTTTTCCTTTTGTAACCATGGCTGAAATCTTGGTCTCGTCACCAGAATATGATACAAGATCATGTTGTGTGGTAGTGGTCGTCTTTTGTTTTCCCTTATTGTTTTGTTTCTTAGGCCTTAGTTTGGGATGTAATTTCCAATAATGGGCTTCATCATGCCCAACTTTAGAACAATGTTGGTGTATGTTTTTCTCCCCTTCTTTATTCACACTTTCATTCTGCTTTCCTTTCCATTTTTCTCCCTTCTCTTTCTCCTTACCCTTGAATGGATTCTTCTTACTACCCTCTTCCTGGATGTTCTTTCCTCTTGCTTCAAGGTGCATGGATTGCACACATACCTCATCCAAATTTCTTGGATTGAACATAAGGATAGTATGTTTTAGGTAGGAATGTAAACCCCCAATATCTTTCAATAATGTATCTTGGGTATTCAAGTTTACTACTAACAACATAGCCCTCTTTCTAAACTCTTGGGTATAGTCTTGGACTGTTTGGCCTTTAAGCTGCCTAAAAATTTTCCAACTCATAATGGCTTTTTGCATATAGGCTAAAGGATAAAGCTATATTTTAATTGCAGAAACAAATTCAACCCAAGAAATTGATATCTTACCATGAATTTTCATTTCCTCTTGAGTCTTTTCTTCCCACCAGAGTAATGCTACTCCTAGCCTCAATGAAGCCAACTGGATCTTTATGTAATCTTCTTGAAGGTTATGAATTATTTAGTATACCTCCAATTGTCTAACTTTTCTACATTCACCTCACAATTGTACATGGGAAGTTCAAAATTAATGTCCAATTTGAGTAAGGGAGTTTTTTCCTTTGGGGTTCTTGAATGAGTATGGACAGCTTTTGTGGCGGAAGTGGAAGATTGTGTTGTTTGAGATGTTCAGGATGATGAAGATGATGAGGAATGTGATGAAGATGGTGAAGAAGGAGGAGCCTTTCCTCCATTTCCCTTTGAATCCTTCTTAGCATCCTTTTTATCTCTTCAGCATCCCTCTCCATGTGGAGGCTTAGAACTCTCTCCAGCCATTCTAGTGTTTCTCTCTTCATAGAGGACTCTAACCATGTCATTCAAGTCATAGAAAGTTTTCTTGAATGCTTCCTATTCTGAAATACCTTTAGTATCTCTTGCTCCTGACATGATGGCTGTGGATTCGGGCTCATTTTCTGGTACTGCTTGTACCTCTTCAATCTCAATTGAACGTAAAATTTGAGGTGTTTCAAGTGCAACTGGAATTGTAACTTTGGGCGGAGATTGTGGCCTTGTGGCTCTCCTTCTGGGAATTACCTCAGGAGTTGCAACCAATAGTTTCCCTTCTCCTCTCTACAACTTTAACCTTGTAAGCATTACAATTTTGCAACCATTAAAACCCTACTTGCACAAAACTCAAGAAATCAAGCAAATAAAACTTTGCTCTTATACCAACCTGATATGTTATTGAATGTTAGTTTTGTTATGCTGATTTCAATTACAGATTTATAAACAAATGCTTGTCCATTGCTTCATGTGCCTAGGTTTCCTTAGGTTGTTTGTGAATGTAAATAGGTAAATTTGATCATGTTTAATGTGACATTCATGAGAAAAATAGCATGAAAAACAAGTATTAGACAACAACAATGAAAATTATAGAAAACCATCAACATGAACACTTAACATAATGTTTTGATGAAGGAGTTCACCCCTCCTAAGCTACATCTCCTTGGTCCAGCTTCCATGGCTTGGGCCTCTGTGCTAGCTCAATATGGAAAAAATGTTGTTTACAAATCTCTACTGCTCCTAAAACTTGCTTCAATGTGTTCAAAATGCCGAAATTAGCTAGGAACACCTTTTCTTCAGCTCCATTTGGTCGAAATTTGTTCCAATTATGGTCAAAACTATTTTCTCCTAGAAAACCTCCACTAAAACTGGAGGAACTCTAGTTAACTTCACTAAAATTGGATTTGACATCGATTTTGGAGGTTCTACCATTATCTCCACTGAATTAAACTCTAGTTTAATTAATATAAAACTTGGTTTAATTATCATTAATCCTAGATTAACGAAAATTCCGCACAGTTATTAGAGTCCGTTAGCATGCGGTTATCGCGGAGGAGTGACATGGGTGGTTTAGTGGTGGTTAGGCACATTATCGCATAGTTTTTAAATGGTTGGCTCGATGGTTACGTGGAGGCAAGGTCACATGCGACGGCTTGAGGTTACAGCTATGTTTTGTTTGAACTGCCAGTTTGTATTAACCATGACCGTCAGAGCATTCACATGGAAGGGCTCGCTTGAGGGCTCGCCCTCTTAACCCCCAACCACCGAATCTTTAAACTTTAAATATATGTGAAACTCTATACAGTTAATAACTTGTGTTGTGGTGCAGTGGTAAGACTATTGATTTACGCAGAGTAGGTCCCCATTTTGACCCCCCATCCTACCACAAAACTTTGTCACACTACGCGCCAAACCGACCTTTGGGGAGGGACACGTGGTGGCCTACGGGCTTGCCATTTGTCCCTGCCTCATTGGTCCTCCATTAACCAATAGAATCATGCCATGTCGCCAACATCAAAACTAACCAAAACTTGACACTTGTCGAACCATGATTGATCATTGCCCATTGTTGACCTTGCACAGTCACCTGCGACATCATCTGTATGGATTGCTAACTATGCAGTGACTGTGCAATTTTTTTCAAAAATTTCTTCTATTTGGCCAAGTGGACATAACTCATTATTGTCCTCCTATGAACTCGATTTTCAGTGAAACGTATTGGGTTGCGATCATTTTGTTGAGACAGATGCGGTCGTTTAGGTTTCATGCCATTCTGAGAAATTTGATTTTTGAGCTAAATACTGAGCACCTGATCAACCCTAATCATGTAACATCGCTCGTGCAACTCCCACAATAATTATGTTCTTCCTTTCATCCACCACATTCTGTTGTGGGTTACAAGGTGTTATTAAATCTCGTTGAATGCCTTCCGATGCACAAAAGTTCTTGAATTCATTTGACACATATTCTCTACCATTATTTCTTTTGAGAGGTTTAACTTTGTTGCCAGTATCTTTTTTGACAACTGCTTTAAATTCACAAAATTTAGCAAACGTATGATCTTTCTTCTACATGAATAAAATCCAGCACTTATGAGAAAAATCATCAACAAATATTACATAATACCTATGCTTGGTCATGGAGGCTGTCAAGAACATTCCACACACATCTGAGAGAACTCTATCAATGATTGCTTATGCTCGAATGTATTTATCATGAAAGGTATCTTTGGTGTACTTCCCTAATGTACACCCTTTTCATGTGTCTCTCTACTCTAGTGTACCCTTGGGAAGTCTGTATAAATTTTTTACAAAATCTTCAAAGCTTTGTGGTGCAAGTGACCCAATCTTCTATGCCACAACTCATTGATGTCTTGGCTTTGCACCTTCTCTGCTTTTGTGCTCAAATTAGCACAGTCTTATACATCCAATTCGTAGAGGTTTTTCACTCGAACCACAATCTGCTTCACCTGTCCAGAGGCTATATGACGAAGGAAATCCTTTCCCTTGCTAAATATCACATCGTAGCCACTTTCCTCCAACATGGAAACTAAAACCAAATTCTTCTTCAAACCTAGAACGTACATGACATTTTTTAATGTGAGAGGAGAACTAGACTCCCTCTTAAAGGTAACAGTATCAATGTTGGTTGCATTATACCTCCCATCATATCCCATGTTTATGTGCATATGGATGTCTTTCTCCTCCAAGTCACTGAATAACTCTTAGTTGTCGGTCATATGGAATGAGGCCCCACTATCCAGTTACCACACACTACCCATCAACGATGTCACCATGCAAGAGATGAGGATGAAACCGAGCTCAAATTGTCAAGTAAGAACCTCACTTGCCACTCTTCTTGAGGGCTTCTTACTAGCTTTATTTTTGCGGATACTTTGTGGCATAGTGTCCCAACTCGTGACAATGAAAACATTTAATATTCGCCAAATCCTTCTTCTTGTTGCCCTTACTGCAATCTGATTTGGATGGGATGAATTTCCCTTCCCTTTCTTCACCTTTCCTGCTAAGGCATAGTTCTCCTCATCATGATTCTTGGATGAGGATCCATCTCTAGATTTTTGTTGAATCCCTTCTTGTACCAAGTTGGACCACAATTGCTCCCACTTTGGTAGCTTCTCCCTCCCATTAATTGAATCCTGGTAGCTTTTCCAACTCTTGGGAAGGCCTAGAATTTTTAGACTTACCATATCGTCTTCAACAAGTATAATACCGACACATCCAAGCTCATCCTAACATGGGGTCTACTTGGTAAAACACTTTGGTATAATGTCTCCCTTCCCCATTTGATCTTTCTAAGCTTTTCCTTCAATGCCAGCTTCATGTGGTCATTTCTGTTTTGAAACAGGTTTGCCAAGGCCTTCCACATTGAAAATGGAGTGTCCTCACTGTGGAGTTTCAAGACAATATGATCTTGAACTACTTCTAGGATAATCCTTCTCGCCTATGCCACACACTTTCACCACTATTCCAGATCCTGAGCATCAACTGGCTTAGGAATATCTTTTTCTATGAATTTCTTAAGTCCGTTTTCTTCCAAAACTACCTTCATCCTGTCCTTCCAAGCAATATAGTTCGAACTAGCCTCAAGGGCATATTCGAGTCTCAATCCGTAGAACATCATGTTGGCTATGAAGTATGATACTGCAAATTTGATTTCTCCTACAAAAGACAAACTCGTATAATCGTATTCGTCTCTTCTATAGTGATTCCAGCTCTGATACCATGTAAAAATTTCTTGTAGATTCAAATGCATATTGTAATATGCTAAAACAATTGACTTGATTATACTCTACTCATCAGCAGAAACAATAAATGATCGATGAAATCATGAAGCATATAAGAGAAATAATTCAATCACACATAACACAATGATTTTTTGGGGAAAGCCACAGCTAAAAACCCTTGTTATCTATATATTGCATTAATTGAAAAATATGATAAGATTACAATGCCTTGCTCAATCCCGAGAAACCTCCGTAGTATCTCTATATATCTCATTGTTTCGCAAACAAGCTCAAGCCAATACTTAGCTAATTCTTTTGCCTGCCAAGCTCTTATTTCCTTGCGTCATTCCCATGGGAATTATCCCTTATTTAATTTGGATATTCCATAATTATGCAATGTGAAATCCTCATAGGCCTTCCTTTTATTACATGAACCACATATACAATTCGGATGATTATACAATTGATAGTACGTTGTCCCTGAACTCCAATCTCAATTGGGTTTTTCTTTGGTCTAACATGCATGAGTTAATCATGAGTGAATCTTTAGTTTATTGATCACTACAGGTTTCCCCCTACTATCGCAGGTTACACCCCACTACAGTAAGTTACATCCCACTATAGTAAGTCATACCCCATTACAGTAAGTTACACCCCACTATAGTAAGTCACACCCCACTGTTGCAGGTTACACCTCACTACTAGATCTCCCACTAATTCCTCCATCGGTTGGAACTAGCTTAACTGACTTAACTCAGTTGAACTGAAGTAAATAATTACAACTCAAAATAAACTCAAGTACGCTACTAATTGTAGGAGACACTCTACATAACTCTAGTTAGACCCTCAACTCGAATTAACTGAGCTAACTAATTCAAATTAACTTAGTTAACTATTACGAGTTGTCATGTGATATGGAATTACAATTTAATTCCTAACTTAATTCAAGGAAAAATTAAATTAGGATTGGCTTGTTGCATTTTCAAAAATGTTATTATGTGAAAGTGTTTAATAAAGTGTCACTATATAAAAGGTAAATGTTAATATAGATTTTGGATCATAAAGAATTAAGAGGAATTATTTTTTGGGGGTGCAAACTTTTTTTTCTAAGTGTAAAATTGAAAAAAAAATAACACTTAAAGCTATTTGAATCATCATTATCTCTAATAATTCTAGATTTTACGTGTGACTCATATAATATTTAAGCATTTTTGTAATTTAATGAGTTTTACATAATGGTATGATGCTTCTAACAACAAAATAAACATCATTCCTTTAGCAATATTATTACCACTATCATTTTATTATAATAATAATTACCATTGTCATCACTACTTCTTGTAGTGGCTGCAACACCCTCCAAAATTTTGGCCTACATCCAATTTCGGAGCCTTCCTTGGGCTTTTCCTTGATGTTTGCAAACACTTGGGCTCATCCCGTGAGCTTGTGTTGAGTCGTTGCACCCTCCTTGATTGATCGTTCACCTGACATCTTTTAGCGTATTGGTCACAATGTCACGCTTGCAGCCATGTTTTGGCTACGCACAAAGTCCCTCTTCGTGTGTACAAGTTATATTCACTATGTAATCATATGTCGAACTCACACATGAATTTGTATGCGTTGTCGTGCAAGTGTCGTCACAATCGTTCAACGATTTATCACAAGTGTCATGCTTGTCGCTCGCACCGTCGGTTAGTCACATTAATTGTATGTTGTCTTGATGGTTCAAAGTGTCTTGTTGTCAAGTCATGTCGAGTGTGTGTTCACAAGGTCATGCATGTACAAAGTCACTCGTTCACACAACTAGTCATTCTATTGAAACTCTGTCGACCGGACCACCCTCCAATAGTTGGACCTTCACTCAGCTGTGTTATGCAATTTCAGCCCTCAGTAAACATGTACTATTGCCCATAATTCCGTAGAGCTTAAGGCTGCCTCCTAGGAAGTTTGCACTGCGCAATCCTGAAGTCGACCCGACTAACTATCACCCAGAACAGTGCAAAAAAAAATTTCAGCAATCCATCTCAATCTGCATTGCCCACAAGCAAAACCACCAAACCTCTAACTGGTTAAGCGAAGAGTTTGACCGGGCAGTGACCCCGGGCCTCACTCCTCCAAAAAATTGCACAGAAGCTAACAAGCATGCCCACCTCTGCTAACTAGAGAAACTACACATACATGCGGGATAGACACCTGCTTCTTGTCACTGCACTGCCCTAAGAAATTGCACAATTTTCTCAGACAGTCACCTTGTCAACCAGCCTCCTGCTCCTCCTGAAAATTGTGTAGTTTCCATGGGCTGTCTCCTGGCTGCCCAGCATCCCACTCAGCCCAGAAACTGTGTAGGGATGTCTTACAGGCCAACCTCCCAACTCTGCACAGTTTTGGCCAGCAGCCTCCCACAACCCGCTGCCATCCTCCCCAAAGAAATTGTGTAGTTTTCACTACCATACTCTCCCTGCTACTTGCACTCTCTCCCTGGAAAAATTGCAGAGATTTTCCCTCTAGCCAAGCCAAATCCCGCAGACAGTCACTGCCAATCTAGATTTCCCATCTTAGCCTACCAGTTACCTCAACACAATTTTCATGGACAGTGCTCGGAACTCGCATCTCGGGTTGAAATGTGCTTTGCGCAATTTCAAAGCCTTGTCCTCTCCCCTGGTCACCTGCATCCAAAAGTGAAAAATAATGCATCATGGTAGACTAGGATATTTCTAGATTTCATGTTGTCTCATCATGAGTGACTACAGATATAGGTACATGGATGAGACATGTCGCGACGACGAACAGGATGAACAAGTAGTGCATGCAAGGAGACTTGTTCGTGAACGAACGAACACATGGAACATGACGAGTATAAGCGAAGGAGATACATGCATGTGCAACATCAAGTGAACACCAAGACCATCGAAGACTCTGCACACCTTGTCTTGCAGAGGTGAAGCTATGATACACCAAGAGCACATGCATCACTCAGCAGCACTACAACTTGACATGGACACTACCAGCAGCATGAACATACCATCTCTTTCATGTTGAGTCATGTCATGAGTCATCACGGCCACATAACTATTGTGGGCCATATTGTTGTAATCAATGTAATGTAACGTGGAAATCCAGGAGACCCACATGTAAATCTGAAGAGCCATGTAAAGTTGAAGAGTCATGTAAGTCAAAAAGTCATGAGGGAAGTCGAACAGTCACAAGGGCCAGTTTTAACCCTGGCTATAAATGCCCCTCATTTGTACATGCAAAGTACTTTTCACCTTGGCTCCTCACACATAGACTTGAGAGATTGTAGTCTTTCTTTGAGGAGCGAGCAATGGCTCCAACGCTCCGCTATCGGGGTTAGTGATGTAATGGTGTACCAATGTGTCTTGGAACTTTTGCTTAATTCAGAAGCTTGATAACAGGCCATCACGTTTTCACACATGTATTGTATTTGTTTGTAAGACTATTCTTTGGACACTTGTAATGCATGTTACTTTAACCTGTATTGAGATAGTTGAACTATTGTTTGTTCTAATACATATGCTTAGGAAAAAGTGTTGTATAAGTTGTTAATGTTGCCTTGCCCGTGTTGGCAATCCCGTCAGACACTCAACATAACCATTCCCATAAACTTTTTATAACGACCGTCGCACTCATGTGGACTATTCCATTGGGTTTTGTATGTGTTATCCGTCCATTGTGTGTTTGTGGCTCCCGCATCTGTGTGGACTACTTCATAAGAAGTTGTGCACATCTTGTTGTGTTGCGTATCTCTGAAAGAGTTGGGACTATTCCCTTTCAACATGAGACTCACTTTCATCCTCTCCCTCTGCGGTGAAAGAATCTTGACATAGGTAACACTAAGCACTCACCAAGAATGCAAACCTCATTGTTCGAAGACAAAGAAGACCACTCTCATGGAATCCGAGCCATCATACCGGATGGGAATCCTACACCAAATGGTGTGAGATATAGTTGGTACTTCATACCGAGGAGATCCCCTGAATATTGGCGGGCCCAACACCGTTAACATTTCTGGTGCTAGAAGGAGGGTTGCCAGTTATTTATGGATGAATGTCCTCTCACACCCACTCATCAATCATTTGGTCAAGGAAATAACTCACACTCCCTCTCACCTACACGCAACTCCGAAGTTGGTTACTCCTCATCTCCCATACATGAACATGAAATTTTGTATAAGCACCTCTGCTTTATCCGTCCCATCACCCATTAGTTCGCGAAAGAATTCGGATTGATCCCAGGAATACAAGATCTTCCATACGCATCAAGGAAGCCAAAGACCACTCCCACACGAGTTGTTGTGTCATCAGTGGAAGAAGTAGTTCTCGCCACACTCAAAGTTCTGGCAGAAGCTATTGAAAACAGAGAGGAAGCTCCAGTATTTCAACAGGGAAAATGAGACACCCTCGTGATCTTGGTCTCAGACTCCGATACAGGAAGTAGAGGGGAAGTCAATGGAGGCAACGGAGGTGGAGACGAACCAATAGACTCAGAGTCGGAACTGTCATATTCTAAAGAAGAGGAGGAGGATGAAGAAGAAGAAGACATGGCTGCACAAAACTTGGAATTGATGACTCAGGGACCATGGGCTCTCCCAGGTGATTTGCACAGAATTCCAAAGCGTTTTGGGAGAATGCTCACAAAGTATGATCCTGACAGAGCAGTGAAGGCAGAAGATCACTTGGACAACTTCTACCTACAGTTGTAGACACTCGAGGTACGGTACGACAACGTTGTATGCAGATTGATCATGTGTACCTTGGATGGCCGCGCAATGGTATGGTATCACAACCTTTGTGTCAACTCCATCCATAACTAGGGTATGTTCAAATGCATGTTTCTGGAAAAATTTGCTGATGACAAGACCTCGGCCATGTTTCTCAAAGAATTGGCAAGCTGAAGATGGAGGTGAAAGAAAAGGTAAACTTATTTCAATCAGAGTGTGCATATTGAACAAGTTTGCAGCGAACATGAAACCTTGTGAATCCATCACTATTGATTACTACGCGTATGCACTGCCAACCAGTATTGCGCAGTTCATCAAGCGAGTACAAAACCAACATTATATGAAAATTGCGAGGAGGCAATTGTTGTAGAAAAATACTTGTGTGCAATTGGAGTCATTAAAGATGATGAACCAGGGAAGGACTCCAGAGATGCGAGCAGGAAGCCCCAAGTTGTGGTGAGCAAGGGTAAAGACAAGGAAGCAAGTGATATTGAAACCCTTACTCGTCTTGTCAAGAACTTGACAACAGAAGTGTTTGAGCTCAAACAATGAACGGTTGACACATCTGCAAACAATTGGCCACCCAGGCAATAGAAAGGAAGCATGTCATCAAGCAACAATCTCTTCTCGGCTAAAACTTCGTAGAGCTCCAATTTAGTGTTCTAGTTAGAACAATGTGTGAATAATGAATTTTTCTCTTTCCATGAAGGCGATCACTCGAAAGGGTCTTGTTCAGAATGGAAATGAGTTGCAAGCTCAGTATGAAACCATGTAGTAAACGTAGTGAGAAATATGTAGTGCCAGCCAAGAGACACAGATGATGATGAAGATGTTGCACCTAACACTAGGTAAGTAATCAACATGTATTAGTGCTCACACGCAGCACAGAAGACAAACACTGAGAAGCATCCCCAAAAGCAAAATGGTCGATAAAATCTCAGGAGTCAAGGGGATCCCCCTACATTTGGGGAAATGGGAGAAAATTTTAAACTACTGAGGAAGGTTGACCCACCAGCTGTCCAGAAGCAGAAAACACAAAGAAAGCCCAGGAAGACAATGGCAGGCAAGAGTATGTCCATGAGAAGTAAACTACATAACACTCCACCAGGCAGTACAAACACCAGCCTGACCTGCTCTTGACTACAACATTGTGGAAGACATGAAGAAAACTCGTGCAAATATTAGTTTGTTCAAGTTGGCTAAGATTCAAATTCAGCGGGATATTCTGTTGCACACACTGGGGAAACATCTGTAGACAGTGAGTCTACCTGCTCTTGACTACAACATTGTGGAAGACATGAAGAAAAATCGCACAAACATTAGTTTTTTCAAATTGGCTAAGATTCAAAGTCAGAGGGATATTCTGTTGCACACATTGGGGAAAACATCTGGAAACAGTGAAGCCCCTACCAGCAAGGGAGCAAGCACATCTCCCAGTTCACTCACAACTATGCTCAACACACTCCAGATGGAAGAAGAAAACTCTGTTTGCCCTCCATTCTTGCTTTCATTTAAAAACTTAAACTGTAATGTTCACAATTGTTTGGTTGTATCTGGTGCATCATCCAACGTCATTCCTCTCTCCATTTCCAAGAAGATCAATCCACAATGGAGCAAGACATTCAAGCAGATCATCCAACTCGATCGAACATGCATACCATCCATTGGTGAACTTTGAGATGTGATCATCTTTTTATCTCATGACAGTCGAGTTCACCAGTGCATAAACATTGTTGTTGTGGAAATATCAGAAGAATATGGCTTGCTACTGAGCAGAGACTGGTCTAGCAAGTTGAATGGATACTTTTCTATAGACGGGTCACACTTGTGGCTTTCGTATCAGGGAAAAAGCACTCAAATTTTGGTGTTATCTGAGAGATACATGAGGCATAACATCACTCCCATCAATGTTGAGAATGAACCATTGGCCTTCACAAAGCTCATGTTCGGTAACTGCCTCTTGGAAAAAACACTGGGGTGTTATCTCATATAGTCAGCTCCATCCCATCAGACATGAAATTGGGTCTCCTTACATGCCCAATTGGTGGAAATGAAACTTTTACAGTGCATTGTAACACTAATAGCATTAGCAGTAGTACAAGTGCGTCGAACGGTCTGTGTACATATCAGTTGTGGACCATGTAATTTGACAAATCAAAGACACAAGATGGCTATGGAGCCGGGTGTGACTTGATTGAACCAAAACATAGGAAAAATTTGATCTCGAGCCGCTTGGAGTTTGAGTGCACAAACAACATTGTTGAATACGAAGCACTCTTGTTGGGCTTGCAAAAGGCCATCAGCCTCAACGTTTTTGCGCTCAAAGTGGTAGGTGATTTAGAAATAGTGGTACAATGGGTACGTAACACCATAAATTGTTTATCACCTCATCTAAAAGGTTTCCAACAAGAGGTATGGTGGCTAATCCCTAACTTCCAAGCATTTAATACCACTGTTGTTCCAAGAACACGTAATGCAGCTACTAATGCTTTAGAAAACACAACTTCTAGAATGTCACCACTTATGGATAAATTTACTATTGAAATTTTGTATAAGCCTTCTATCCCTTATAACATAACTAATCTACATGTTTTTTACAATGATCAATAGATACTGCATTTCATGGCCAACGTTGATGTCTTCAAAGGCACAATGATTAACGAAGACGAGCACGAGTAGTCTCTGCAAGTTAAGGCTGATGATAAGAACGAAAACCTCATCCCCAAGGGTGTGGTATCTTTGGAAAATATATATGACTTGTGGAACCGCTTTCAGGCCCAAAGGAACAGAAAAACCCACATCTCGACCATGATGCATGAACAGATAAGTTAAGGTAACGACTTGGGGCATGGACAACTCCCATAGTGTGACGGGCGGTGTGTATAAAAGCCCGGGAACGGATTCACCGCCGTATGGGCTAACCGGAGATTACTAGCGATTCCGGCTTCATGCAGGCGAGCTGCAGCCTGCAATCCAAATTGAGGCCGAGTTTTTGAGGTTAGCTTGCTCTCGTGGGGTCGCGACCCTTTGTCCTGGTCATTGTAGCACGTGTGTCACCCAGGGCGTAAGGGGCATGATGACTGACGTCATCCTCACCTTCCTCCGGCTTATCATCGACAGTCTGTTCAGGGTTCCAAACTAAATGTTGGCAACTAAACACTCAGAAGTTTGTCAATCTCAGTACGTGTTGCACACAACAAAAGCAGCAAGCCTTTGTCCACTTGTTTAAACTGTACCAGGATGTGTTCGCGTGGACATATGATGATCTGAAAACATACGACACGTGAATAATACAACATTTCGTTCCAATCAAGGAAGGGGTCAAGTTATTTCTGTAGAAGCTGAGGAAAGTACATCCGTCACTTGAACCCCTCATACAGAAAAATTTGACCAAGCTATTGGATGCACAGATCATATACAGATTTCATCATTCCACATGGGTTCCCAACCTTTTTCATGTACGTAAGAATTCCAGGGAAATATGCTTGTGCGTTGATTTCTGAAACTTGAACCGTGCCTCGGACAAAGACAACTACCCTTGTCATTTATAGAGAATATTTTACATACAGTATTTGGGGCAGAGATGTTTTCCTTACTTGACAGATTTTCAGGATATAATCAAGTCCTGGTAGATAAAATTGATCGACTCAAAACTACCTACCGTACCAAGTATGGTACGTTTACATACAAACGAATGTTATTTGGGCTCGTGAATGCAAGTGCAACCTTTCAGTGTGCCATGGACATCGCCTTTTGTGGACTCATCGGACAGAGCGTAGTGGTGTACCTTGATGATGTTATTGTGTTTTCTAGAAAACAATTTGACCACATGCGCCATCTGAAGAAAATATTTGAGCAAATGCTAGAAATACGAGATTTCCTTGAATCCTAAAACATATTTCTAGAGGGGAACCTCCTTGGACACATCATTGCCAGAAGTGGGATCAAGGTTGATCCATACCACGTTCATACCATTACACTGATCCCTCACCCAGCCAACAAGAAAGCAATGAAATCCTTCTTGGGAAAGATAAACTTCCTCCGGAAGTCTATCTCAGACTATGCACAGATAGTAAAACCAATGCAGGACATGATCAAGAAGGATGTATTCTATAGTTGGGGCAAGAGGGAAAGAAATTCATTCACCCATATCAAGCAACCTATATCAGAAGCACCTACACTTTACAGCCCAGATTTTAACAAATATTTCTTGCTATACACCTTTTCCCCCGACAACTAGCTTGTTGTAGTACTCACTCAGAAGGATGAGATGAATGACGAATGCCCCATCCTTCATGAGCGCAATCATGCAGGGATCCGAATTCAACTACCTCATCATCGAAAAACAAGAATATGTAGTATTTAAGGTCATGAAACACTTCAGACCCTACATGATAAAGAACCATTTCATAGTTTATTTGCCTCACCCAGCAGTCTGCTCACTGCTCGTACACCAAGAGCTGGGTGAACGATGTGTGAACTGGATGACAGGTTTGCAAGATTATGATCTTGACATCAAGCCAGTTCATACTATAAAGGGTCATGGTCTCTGTAGACTCACGGTGAGGCAATCCATGCACAGGAGGAAGAAGAATAGATCGTTGGTTCGGAGCAAGAAATTGAGATGTATGATGTAGAGGGAGCACCACCCACTGCATGTAGAAACTCTTGGTACAAATATGTGCACTAGTACCTTGGGCATGGCACCGTACCCTCTCAATTCTCCATGAGACAGAAGAGGGAACTATGCCTCAAAGCTTTATCCTATCAGTTGGTGCATGGAGTGCTTTACAAAAAGCACAGTAATGGAATCTTGCTCAGGTGCTTGGACGCACATGATTCAGAGAAGATCTTGCCTGATCTGCATGACGGACCAGTGGGGCCCCACTTCACAGGTAATACCACTGTGCACAAAGTTATGCAAGTCGGTTTCTACTAGCCAACATTGTTCAAGGATTCACACGCTTACACTCGCAAGTGCCTGGTTTGTCAGCGATGCGCTGACAGAACATGAAGGTCACCATCCCCGCTACACCCTGTTACAGTGACTGAACCATTCCAACAATGGGGCTTGGAAATCATCGGGGAAATTTTCCCACATTCATCAAAACAAAACTTCTACATCTTGACAACAATTGATTACTTCACGTGGTGGAGGAAAGCAATTCCGCTCAAGCAAGTGAATGACTAGGAAGTCATCAACTTCCTCCAACAAAACATCATCTCATGCTTTGGTGTTCTGGTATCACTTGTGTTTGACAATGCAACTTAATTTTCATATTTGAAGCTTTGTGATTTTGCATTGAAATATGGTATTATGTTGAAACACTCGTCTAACTACTACCCACGGGGAAATGGTCTCGTAGGATCCATGAATAGAAACCTTATCCGCATAATCAAGAAGACCATTTACTCTTAGCAGCATAACTGGCACTCTGCCTTGACAAATGCCTTATAGGTTGAACGTGTAACACCCAAACCTTCTATGAACACTTCACCATACTTCCTGGTTTATGGGAAGAAGCCATCCTACCACCAAACATCTACTTACCTGTGCTCCAATTGTCTCAAGAATCCAAAGGCAAGCCTTGTTTGCTAGTTCAGTTTAGGAAGCATACACTTCACAAGATGCAGGAATAAAGGATGAAAGCAAAAAAAAATTTACACTCCACCAGAACCATATCAAGAGATGATTCGACAAGAAATCTGGAGGGAACGCTAACTTTGATGTTGGTGACTTGGTCTTGAAATGGGACAAACCCCATAAAGACAAAGGCGAACATACAAAGTTCCAGTCCTTGTGGACTGGTCCATATAATATCCACAAGAAACTTGGCCCACACACATACCGTCTGCAATCACTTGATGGGGGGATTGAAAACCTTCCTGTCAATGGTTGAGATCTCAAACATTACTTTCAGTAAGTCGAGGCCATGCCTCGTGCCATGTACATAGTTTGTTTACTGCTTGTTGTTTTTTCTTGCTTTGCTTAATATTTTTGTTTCGTTTTGTTTTGTTTGCCTAGTTCATGCTATTTTTGGCTTTGTAAATAAGTGTTTCCCTCTACTAAGCCCTGGATTTTGAATGAGTATGCGGTTGAGGTATAAATTCTTGTGACATGGCAGCACTTGGCCAGTCCTGCGTCTGGCTCCTCTGTGCTTGGTTATAACCTTCAGCCAATGAAGTCTTGATAGAGAATATCATCCATCTGCAAGGGAAACTTGGGTCCAAACATGAACCTATGTCCACACTGGGAAACCCCATGCATGTGCTTAGTCTTCTGCTTTGTGTGTTCAAGCTCATCCAACTAGTAGAAACGGAGAAGGGGAAAAATCTAAACGAGCAAACCTATGTCAGAAGTCTTACATGATTCTCTGAAGGAACAACCTCTTTTGCTCTCAATAAGTTAGGATCCCTCTTCCACCCCAAAATGAACAAGTTCCTATGCACAGTCCTCTTTTAAAAAATACAAAGGCGAAAGAAGAGAAAGGCTTCCTCTGTAGAGCGATGAAGCATGCAACTCCACTAGGGTATTGACCAGGCTTGTTGGCAGTGGAGAAATGTGTGTGCTCTTGCGTGACTCCATTAGGGTATTGTCCAAGCCTGCTGGTAGTGGAGAAAAACTAGAGATGAAAACTTATACTCTAAGAAATTTTAACTCGTGAGCCAAACTACCCATCCCGATTTCAAAACACTGTGATCAAGCTAAAACTTGTTTTTACGTTTGACTTAGTTGGCGAAAGGTGAACCATGTTTATCCATGGGGTAAGTGCGGAAGCCGAAGTAACCTACACAATGATTCAATACTCCTTGAAATACCAAGGCCCTATGTTTCCAATGGACGAAAATAGAGAAGCTGGAATTCAACTAGTGTGTCGTCAAGTGTTGTAGCAGCTGCAACACCCTCCAAAATTTTGGCATGCATCCAATTTCGAAGCATTCCTTGGGTTTTCCTTAATGTTTTCAAACAATTGGGCTCATCATGTGAGCTTGTGTTGAGTTGTTGCACCCTCCTCACTTGACCATTCATCGAACATCTTTTATCATATTAGTCACATGTCATGCTTTTAGCCATGTTCTAGTTGCGCATAAAGTCCCTCTTCGTGTGTACAAGTTGTATTTGCTATGTAAGCATTTTTCGCACTCACACACAAAGTTGTATGCACTATCGTGCAACTGTCGTCGCGGTCATTTCACAAGTGTCACACTTATCTCTCACACCATCGGTCAGCCACACTGAGTGTGTGTTGTCTTTATGGTTCAAGGTGTCTTGTTGTCAAGTCATGTCGAGTGTGTGTTCGCAAGGTCATGCATGTACGAAGTCACTTGTTCACACACTTAGTCATTTCGTTGAAACTCTGTCGACCGGAACACCTTCCAACAGCTAGACCTCCACTGAGTTGCACTCCAAAGTTTCAGCCCTTTGTAAACATGTACAGCTGCCCATAATTGCGTAGAGCTTGAGGTTGCCTCCCAGGTAATCTACATTGCACAATCCTGGAGTCAACCCAACTGAATGTCACCCAGAACAGTGCAAAAGTTTCTCAGCAAGCCATCTCAATTTGCACTGCCCGAAAGAAAAACCACCAAGCCTCCAGCTGGTCAACCATAGAGTTTGACTGCCGGGCAGTGACCCCTGGCCTCACTCCTCCAAACAATTGCACTAAATCTGCCAATCATGCCCGCTTCTTCTGACTGAAGAAATTGCGTAGACATGTCGAATAGACACCCGCTACCTATCACTGCACTGCGCTAAACAATTTTGCAGTTTTATCAGCCAGTCACCCTATTAACCGACCTACTACTCCTCCTGAAAACTGCGCAGTTTTCATGGGTTGTCTACCAGCTACCCAGAATCCCACTCAATCCATAAACTGCACAGGGATGTCTTGTAGGCCATCCTCCCATCTCTACATAGTTTTGTCCAGCAGCCTGCTACCAGCCTCCCTGGAGAAATTGCGCAATTTTCATTGTCAGTCTCCCCTTGTTGCTTGCACTGTCTCCTGGAAAAATTGCACAGATCTACCCTCTAGCCGAGTCGGATCCCGCATACAGTCATTGCTGATCCAAATTACCAATCTTAGCCTCCCAGTGACCTCTGCGCAATTTTTATGGGTAGTGCTCAGAGCCCGCATCCCGGCTTGAAATGTGTTCTACACAGTTTCAAATCCCTATCCTCTCTCCCGATCACCTGCATTTGAAAGCGAAAAATAATGCATCATGGTAGACTAGGATATTTATGGATTTGATGCCGTCTCGTCATGAGTGACTGCAAATACAGGTGCATGGATGAGACATGGCGCGGTGACAAACAAGATGAACAAGGAGCGCATGCAAGGAGACTTGTTCGCGAATGGACGAACACATGGAGCATGCCAAGTACAAGTGAAGGAGATACATGCATGTCCAACATCAGGCAAACACCAATACCATTGAAGACTCTACACACCTTTCCATGCAGAGGTGAAGCTATGATACACCAAGAGAATATCCATCACTCAGTAGCACTGTAGCTCAACATGGACACCACCACCAGCATGAACATACCAGCTATGTCATGTCAAGTCATGTCATGAACCATCTCAGCCACATCACTACTATGGGCCATACTGTTGTAATCAATGTAATGTAACATGGAAGTCCAAGAGACCCACAGGTAAATCTGAAGAATCATGTAACTCAAACAGTCATGAGGGAAGTCAAACAGCCACAAGGGCTAGTTTTACCCTTGGCTATAAATACCTCTCATATGTACATGCAAAAGGCTTTTCATCATGGCTCCTCCCACATAGCCTTGAGATTTTGTAGTCATTTCTTTGAGGATCGAGTATTGGCTCCAATGCCCGCTATCAGGGTTAGTGATATAATGGTGTACCGATGTGTCTTGGAACTTTCGCTTAATTCAGAAGCCTAATAATAGGCTAGCACATTTTCACACATGTATTGTATTTGGTTGTAAGACTATTCTTTGGACACTTGTAATGCATGTTGCTTTAACCTGTAATAAGACATTTGAACTATTTTGGTTGTTCTAATACATATGCTTAGGAAAATGTGTTGTCTAAGTTGTTAATGATGTCTCACCTGTGTGGGCTATCCCGCTAGACACTCGACGAAACCATTCCCATAAACTTGTTATAGCGACCATCACACTCGTGTGGACTATTCCGCTAGGTGTTGTATGCGTTATCCGTTCACTATGTGTTTTTGACTGCCGCATCCATTGGACTACTCCGCCAGAAGATGTGCATGTCTTGTTGTGTTGTCTGCCTCTGACAGAGTTGGGACTATTCCTTTTCGACTTGACATTCACTTCCACCCTCTCCCTCTATGGGGAAAGAAACTTGACACAAGTAACACTAAGCACTCACCAGGAACATGAACCTCAATGTTTGAAGACAAAGTAGACCACTCTCATGTGATGACAAGCAAGAGCTAAGACAAACCTTTAAGACAATGGCAACCATTCCATCATATAGGATGGGACTCCTACACCAAACGGTGTGAGGTCTAGTTGGGACTTCATACCGGGGAGATCCCCTGAATGTTGGAAGGTCCATCACCGTCAACACTACTATACACATCAATGTTTTTATATATTTCATATGTATGAATGATTTCATTACATAAATATGGGTTGGGATTCAAAAATATGTAATACATATTGATAAGCATTATATATTTTAGAAGTCTTACTCATAACAAAAGCACAATGGTTATATTTCCTTGAGCACTATTATGTCTTTTAATAATTATAATAACAATAAGAATAGTAATAGTTGTATTATATTATATACTTTTAAATTTTGATGAATAGTAAAAGATCTAGTGAAGGAATACTGGAAATAAAGTAGTCATATGTATAGGGCGTTGGGGTATTAGAAGAGGAGAACAAATTTTGTGAATGAGATTTAGTCCTTGCACATTTGAGGAAGGATATTAGGCTTTCCCAAGGGAAGCATGTAACAAATCAAGAATTAAGAAGATAGGATCTCATCGTATAGAAAAGTTTTTAGGTAATGTGTATATGTTCGAGTTCCATAAAGAATTGAATATCTCTCTAGTTTTTAAAGTGGCTGATTTGTATGAGTATCATGAAGTTACAAAAGTTGAGAAAAAAAAGGGTGCACGTTGAGGAATGGAAAGAGAAAATTCCAAAGAATGAAAGAGATGAAGTGGAAGATGTTTTGGATGACCACGTTAGGATAAGGACAAATAAGAAAGAATATAAATCACTCTTGGTTTACTGGAAAAGTTTGACTTCTAAAAGATGTGACTTGGGTTTTGAAGTCGATTTTGGCCAATTTTAGTGACCATTGACTAAATTAACATCATTTATCTTATGAATATGATGCTCACATTTGGGAGTGTCTAATTTAATAGCATCCCTAGTTCTAAGAAATATTGCATAACTAAAAAGAACCTTTTTCATTTTAGTGTTATTTTTTCTTAATCCAATTTTAGTTTGTTTAATGTTGAACTAAGTCTTAGGGCCATACAATCAGTTGATGAAGGTTGAAACAAAGGAGTTAAGTTGAACCAAGATTGCGTCACAAAAATTACGATTTCATTCACTAGGGAGCCATGAAAAAAGGTCATCTACAACACACATAGTGATCAGTAACAATTGTCATGCATGTGATCTAGTGAATGAGATTTAACCAAAAGGTTTTGGGAAATTCAAAGTACAAGACCAAACCATAATAATGATAATAATCATATTAGAGAGATAGTAATGATCCATATTGCATAGAAATATTTTTCAAGGCATTGATGAGACTTTAAAGGAGAATCTTGACCACTATGTAAGTAACAAAGAGCAAAGTTCCACAATGTTTGGTGACTTCACAAGAACGTAGGAGTATAAGAATATGTGTGGATTTCAACAACATTGGAATCACCATTCTTGTACTCCACATCATTCTTCATAGGGAGACCAATAAATTAGTGTGAAAAGATGATTGGAAACACTTTATGTACAAGCATCAAAGTTGCATGAAATTTAATATGTATATATGTGTATATTCACACCAAAAATGAGGGTTGAGAATTATCGTAAAGAATTTAATGTGTTGAAAAATGCAGCAAGAAATTCTCAATTTGATTATGCCTTGATTAAATTGAGAAAAATTGAATTTCCACATCAACAGACAAATTGGATGATGTTAACTTGTGTGACATGGCTTGTGTCACCCAGTTTACATAGTAAATTCAAGTAGGAGTTAGAGTTCAGTTCATCATGTGTGATTGCTAATTTATAGCAATTAAGATCAGTTATCTCAGGTTGATTTTAGTTAAACTAGTTCCAACTTTTGGAGTAACTAGTGGAAGGTCAGTTAAGCAGTGGGAATTCAGTCAAACTCAGTGATCATCCAATTAACTGATCAATCAACCCAAAATATATAGTGCATGTAGAGAATTCAAGTTACCCAATTGAGGTGGAGATTTCAAGGCAATGTAACATTAGCTGTAGACTAGTCTTGAGTGTACAATTGTTGCATGCAGTGAGATGATCAACCTAAGGAATTGTGCAATTAAATTTGAGGAATTTCCTAAATAGTAGGAGCCTAATTCCTCAAGGAACAACGTAAGGAAATAGGAGCTCAAGCAGAGGCAAAATTTGACTAAGTTTGGGTCAAAGGCCTTCAGTAAGCAGAAAGATAAGGTATGCACTGGAAGGGCATGCTTAGTTGAGCAAAGCAATTGTAATACATCTCTATTCATTTTATTAATGCAAGTGGGCATTGGGGTTTTTAGAAAATTTCTTTCCCCAGATAAAAATACTTGTTTCACATGTGTTATTTCTTCTTGCATGTCTGAGATTTTTGTTCTAAATTGTGAATTAATATCCGCAGAGCAGTAGAGTTGGTTTGTGTCATGTGATTTTGATTAAAACTTCATGATCAATTGCAAATATACAACCTAATTTCTACATGGTATAGGAATTGGATTCCCATTAGATTAGGAAATTCGAAGTTGTTTTTGAGAGGTTTGAATTTCAATATCTATGTAATAGGATTTCTTCAGAGTTGAGAAGATGGCCTTCAATGGACTAAGGCTAGAGTATGCCTTGGAAGGCACCTCAAATTTTGTTGCATGGAAGGAACACATGGAAGCAGTATTGGATGACAATGGATTTCTTAAATATGTCAAGATAGATGTTCAAAGACTACCAATAGTTGATGTCTAGGACCTTGCACAGTGGAAGAAAGATTTAGGGAAGGTGAGGAGAATAATATTAGAGGGAGTACAGGATCATATTGTCTCGAATATCCACAGAAAAGAAACTTTGTTCGTGATTTGGAAAGCACTAATAGAATAGTAATGACCACAGGAACTAGCATTCAAGGATAAATTTGAAGCATCCAGATGTAGAAGAATGACACTATACTGGAATATCTAATCAGGTTCACATAATGTCGTGATGAATTTGGCGGGTCGGTTTTACTATTCTTGAAGATGACTTGGTAATCATATCCCTTCTGCGCCTTCCCAAGAACTGGCATAGCTCTCAAGATTCGATGAACGAGAGGGAGAAACTACTAAATTTGGATTGATTATGGTCTGATTTGGTACAGGAGGAAATAAGGCGGAATATCGTAGATGGGACTTCATCCAAGGGCAAGGATGAAGAAACATTTGCATTGGCTGGAAAGGCAAAGAAGGGAAAGGGAAGAATTTCCAATCCAAACTAGAATCCAAGCAAGGGGGCAAGAAGAAATATTTGTAAAAAATTAAATGCTTCCATTGTCATGAATTTGGGTATTATGCCATGAAGTGTCCACACAAGAAGATAAGCAAGAAGACCTCAGGAGGAGTAGCAAGTGAATTTTTGGCTTCATAGTTCGAGCTTGAATTTTCCCTCATTGCATGCATGTATAGCACAGTGATGGGGAGCGTGTGGTACTTGGACTCATGTGCATCGTTCCACATGATGGGGAATAGAGACCTTTTTAGTGAACTGTAGGAAAAATATTTGCAGATGCATATTGATATGGGGGATGATGGAAGGTATAGCACAATCCATATTGGTACAATCACCTTTAAGAGGGAGTTGGGCTCCCCCCTAAGGTTCAAGGATGTCATGTGCATTCTAGGCCTAAACAAAAATCTCATCTTTGTTGTAGTTTTGGAAGATTGTGGTTATGATGTGATCTTTAGAAAAGGAAATACATTCCTAAGACACATAGCCATGGGACATTTGAAGAAAATTAGGGTTCATGTGGATAACCTGTACAATCTAGATGTGGAGGATTGTGTTGCATTGAGCACAAAGGCAGAGAACGTCTAGAGCTGTGATGTCGGTGAACTTTGGCATAGAAGACAAGGCCATTTGCATCATTGCACTTTGAAGATCATGCGAAAAATAACCACAGGCCTCCCCAAAGGAGCACTTGAGCAATAGGATGTATGCAAAGGATGTACTTTAGGGAAGTACACTGAATCCACATTCCATGGTCAGGACAACAAAGCATAAGAAGCCCTTGAAAGGATCCACTCTGATGTCTATGGACCTTTCTCAACAGCCTCTACTGCCAAGCACTGTTTTTTGTCATTTTTATTGATGACTTCTCATGGAAGTGCTAGATCTTCTTCATGTGGAAGAAGGATGAGACATTCTTCAAGTTCGTAGAACTCAAGGCATTGGTTGAGAAAGAAAGAGGCAAGAAGGCGAAGGCTCTCAGGAGAAATAATGGAGGTGAGTACGTGTCAAATGAATTTTAAAATTTATGTGCAAAAGAAGGCATTCGATGAGAGTTGACACCAACCCACATAAAAATGGGGTGGTTGAGAGAAATAATCATTGCAATGTGGGAGCAGTGAGGGAAATGTTGCATGATCAAGGCCTACCTATGTATTTGTGGGTCGGGGCATGCAACACAACAGTCTATTTGCAGAATCAGAATCCACATCGGACTCTGGGTATGATTACACCAGAGGAAGCTTTGTTAGGGAGAAAGTCAAATATGATGCACTTCAGGATTTTTGGATCCTTTGTTTATTGCCACATCTCCAAAGAATCAAGGAAGAATCTAGAGCACACAACATAATTGGGGGTATATATTTGTGGGTTATAGAGAAATTCCCCGCAACTACCATGTGTACTTTCCATCCCTTAGAATGAAATTTGTGCGAAGGGATGTATAATTTGATGAGTATAAATCCATGAGGTGATCTCTTGAGAGGGAGCTTCAAAATCCACTAGAAGACGAGCTTTTAGATCCAAAGGAGGAGCCTCGGGAAGTTGTGGAGTAGCCACAAATTTAGGAACAAAGAGTGGAGACATCCACTCAAGCATAACCATCCAAAGAAGACAGGAAAAGGACTAGGGAAGCTGAGAGACTTTTGAAGGATGTAAGGGAGAATGTGGGTACTCCTTAAAATTAGCACAAGTAGAGAAGGTCACCAAATCGGTACGCTAGCTACATGGCTCTAACGACTAAGCTTATAGAGATTGAGCCATCCTATTTTAAGGAATCAGTAGAGCAACCTGTGTGGGTAGATGAAATGGTGGAGGAATATGACTCTATTGTAAAGAACAGTGTTTGGGAAGTGGTCCCAAGACTAGCAGACAAATCGGTTGTAGGTTTGAGATGGATCTTCAAGGTAAAGCATGCAATAGACAGAAACATAGAAAAGTACAAGAACAGATTTATAGCTAAGGGGTAATCTAGAGTTGAGGGGATTGACTATGAAGAGACCCTCACTCTTGTAGCAAGGTACTCATACATTAGATAAATTCTTGCTCTGGTTGCACAGATGGGGTGGAAGATCCACCGAATGGATGTAAAAAAAACATTCCTCAATGGAGTTATTGAGGTGGAGGTGTATATCAAGAAACCACAAGGCTTCGAGACTTTTGATCGAGAGTCTCATGTGTGCAGACTCAAGCGAGCGTGGTATAGTCTCAAGCAAGCACCACGTGCTTGGTACACTAGGATTAATAGCTATCTCACCTGTTTGGGCTTCACCAAAAGTGAAGCGGATGGAAACCTCTATCATATCTTGCTAGAATGTAAATTTTTTATTATTTTCTTATATGTTGATGATTTTAGTTTGAGCTAGTGATAAGCAGCTGATCAGATCTTGCAAGGAAGACATTACAAGAGAGTTTGAAATGAAGGACATGGGTCTCATACACTACTTCCTCGGATTAAAATTATGTCAAGGCAATGGGGAATTGTTTGTCTCTTAGGGAAAGTATGCCAAAGAGATACTTCAAAGGTTTTGCATGGACACTTTCAAACAAATGGAGACACCTCTAGCAACCGACTAGAGGAAAGAGGATGCTCCTTCAGGTGAGGAGGTGGATGCTATTATTCACCAGTAGTTGGTGGGTTCACTAATGTATCTTGTGAACACACAACCATATATGTGTTATGCAGTCAACCAGCTAATCCAAGCTATGGTTAAGCCAACCACATTATTTTGAAAGGCAACTAAGCATGTTCTACGATACCTCAGAGGCACTACCCAATTTGGACTATGGTACAGATGGACATAGGGAGTGAAGTTATGTGGCTTCACCGTTGCACCATGGGTAGGGATTCAATCATAACAAAAGAGTACATCAGGTGGAATTTTCAGTGTTGGGTCCACAGCGGTTTCTTGGTACAACAGGAAGTAAGGATATGTGGAACTAAGCTTGATAGAAGTAGAATACATGGTTTTCTGTAAAGCAGCACGTGAGGCAATCTAGATGAGAAAGATACTTGTTGGATTGTTTGGTTAGATGATGGATCCAAATTTGATCTACTTTGATAATCATAGTTGCATCAAGCTCTCTAAAAATCATGTTTTCATGATCGATCCAAGCATATAGATATCTAGTATAATGATGTTGTAGTACATTTCGACAAAGGAACAAGATGCTGAATTTTTGATAAAGACCTTGTCAAGAGGGAAGTTTGAGTTCCACAGGTGTAGCATAGGTGTGGTTGACAATCCCTTTCTTACTGAGAGGGAGTGTTGAAAAATGCAGCAAGGAATTCTCAATTTGATTTTGCCTTGATTACATTGAGAAAATTTGAATTTTCACATCGGCAGACAACTTGGATTATGTTAACCTGTGTGACATGGCTTGTGTCACCTAGTTTACTTAGTAAATTCAACTTTGAGGAGTTAGAGTTCAGTTCATCATGTGCGATTGCTAATTTGTAGGAATCAAGGTCAGTATGTCAGGTTGTTTTCAGTTAAGCTAGTTCCAACTTTTGGAGGAACTAGTGGAAGGTCAGTTAAGTAGTGGGACTTTAGTCAAACTCAATGATCGTCCAGTTAACCAATTAATCAGCCCAAAATAGCTAGTGCATGTAGAGAATTTGAGTTACCGATTTGAGCTAGAGATTCCAAGGAAGTATAACATTGGTTGTAGACTAGTCTTTAGTGTACATGTGTTGCATGCAATCAGATGATCAACCTAAGGAATTGCACAATTCAATTTGAGGAATTTCCTAAATAATAGGGGCCTAATTCCTCAAGGAATTGGAGCACAAGAAGAGGAAAAATTTGACTAAGCCTGGGTCAGAGGCCTTCAGTGAGCAGAGATATAGGTTATCCACTTACAAGGTATGCTTAGTTGAGAAAAGCAATTGTAATACATTTCTATTCATTTGATTAATGCAAACGAGCATTGGAGTTTTTAGCAGATTGTTTTCCCCAAATAAAAATAATTGTTGCATGTGTGTTATTTCTTCTTGCATGTCTCAGATTTTTGTTCTAAATTGTTAATTAATGTCTATAGCACAATAGAGTAGGTTTGTGTCTTGTGATTTTGATTAACACTTAATGAACAGTTGGAAATATACAAACTAATTTCTACATAACTGTTTATGTATATTAGATTGAAGATTATATATTCCAACATATACAACATTGAATGTTGTATTTCGAAGTGCACATTAAAAATTTGTGGTGGAGTAAATGAATTTCAAACTATCCTTTTTAGACACAGGTTTTTATTCAAATCTGCAAAAAACATATTATAATTCCATTCTAGATAATGTTCTACCATAACTGTAAATATGCCTTTATGGGTTTGGCCTTCTTCAAAATGAATTTGAACTTCAAAATTCAAAACGTACCTTGCTCTAGTGAAACTTGTTTTTGGTAAGAAAAGGGTTAAAAAATCCCTTGATCATGGATGATGATGACTAGACTTCACTTTGTATTTGTGTTCAAATACCATGAGAAGCGATGTTGCATGAGCATCCAACCCCTAATTCAAACACATTTGACTAAGCATAAGGGGTCTTTCATTTGCTAAGGGAGTTGGTTCCCTAGTTGAGTTTAATTATTTGAATTAAGTGTATTTTCCTATGTTTCTTATTACTGTATATAAGTGGTGAGGAGGACGAATATTGTAATCATATCTACTTCTAAGAATATATCTTGAGAATGTTTGAGTGAGTTAGACATATTCTAGAGTTAGTTAGGTCTCTTGAGAGATATGTGGATCTAGAAGATCTAGAAATAGGGATTTGTTGATTAATTAGTGGATTTGAGCCAAATTATGGTTTCAGAATCCCTTATATAAATATGTAGGCTTAGAGGCATATAAAATAGCTATGAAGGTGTGAGAGAGAGGAGAGGAGAGATAATTGGCATAGTAAGGCCAAGTACGACCACAAAGGGCCAATTCAATGTAAATTATGTGTGTATGTTCATTAATAGGAGAACACTTTGTTGAGTGATTTAGCAGTTTTAAAGCCCCTTTTTGTTGTTTGCAAATAAAATTTGTTCATCTGAATTTATCCTTGTAATCATAATTAATTGAGCGTGATGCAGGTTGGAATAAATTATGTCGAGAGGGACTATATAGGAAGAAGCATACTCACATGTTGCAGGACTATTGATTAAGCTTAGGGGGGAAAGTGATTTGAAGATCATGCCTTAAAGGTGACTATCTCATTAGAATCAAAGGTTCAGTAGAAGCGTATAGATATGGATATTGTGAAGGATCAAAGGAGGAGTGCCAATTGATTAAAATGTTGCAGAAGTGTTTTAATTTTGGATGAAATCCTGCAAGCGAAACCATTATTTCATAAAAGAATAGGAGAGAAAAGGTTCGAGATAGAGTCTAAAGACAAATAATTATTTTTATACAAGCCTCTAGGAGTTTGGCACATAAAAAAATTGGAAGTCTCACACATAATAGATTCCCCGAAAGAATCTTCCCTGGGAGTTTCCAAACGAGGTTAAACTTTAAATCTTCAAGGTGATGTGGATTTTTCAAATTGTTGGGGTGATGTTGAAAGATTTTGGGTGATGTGGAAAGAGTCAGGGTGACATATACCTCCAACACATCATGCGACATGTTGCAGTTGGGACAAATCATTATTGCCATGACAAGCATTTGACGATAGAAAACAATGGGAAATATTCTCATCCTGGCTTTTATATCCCTAAAAGTTCTAATGAGAGGGATAAAGGGACTACTTCCCAAAATTTTAGGGTTCAGGATTGGAAATTAACGTGAATTGAAATGCAGTAGAGAACATAAATATTCTCATTCCCTAGAAGGTCAACATAGTGGAGGAGTTCAAAGGTCGAGGACGTCTTCTAACGGAATCTAAGACCGATGGTTGACAAGAAATATTTCCATCCCCTAGGTTTTGTCCACTAGAAGAACTAAGCGTTGACATATATTTGCACCAACAAAAAGTTCCAGGGTCAGGGTCATTAACGGACATGGGATCAAATCGTTATTTGGCAAGGACATTCTCATCTCGGGTTTTGTCTCCCCAAAGATTTTCAACCCAAGACATTTGCACTTGTTTCAAAAGTTCTTGGGTTCGAGATCCGAGATTGTAGTTATATGCCATGATCAAGAGGTACTATAGCAAGGAAGTCTGAACAAGCAGAAGGAGCTACAAACAAGGATTGGGCTTGTGCTTTAAAAGTAAGGTTATATGTACAAAATCCTTCCATGCACTCTTATATGAACACCACTATTCCATAATCATGATCGAGAGAACCATATATATATGGGTCCATCTTGCTCTTAAAATGGGATCAATCACGTGCATGTTATATATACAACATTTGAATCTGGTGGTTTTTTTATTGGAACATGTTCCACAGTAATGATTGGGATTCAGGTATAAAGGGGATTTATTTCTCTTAATTGGGTGAAGGAAACACCTTTTGGATAATGATTGGGAATAGTGAATTTGCTAGCATCAAGTGACTAAGGAAACTACTTTTGCAAGATCTTGAGCCTGTATCTAATGACCATATCAGTATTATATATAAGAGAACTTATACGTAATAAACTCATCACGCAATCCAAAATTTATTGAAAAAGAAAAGATGAAATTAACCTTTTGAACCTTTTCCTTTGGTGATCATTGGATTTTGACACAAATCACCAGAAGGGGGTGACTTGATGGACCTACTAAATCTCTGAGCATTCATAGATGACGAGAAGTATGGGTTACCTTGGCACATAGTTTCCCAAGAAAATCTTTGTCTTCATAATCCCTAAGCCACATAAATATACAATCCGTAAGCTGCTAAATTACATCCTCCAATATAATATTATTTCCTTCATATGCCATTATTTATGTTGCCAAGTTATTTATTTTACTAACATTTGTGATGGTTACCAATTGTTTATATTGATATCCCATCTACTCCATTAAAATTCCATTGAGTTAATGAGACAACATTATTATTCTTTGACAATCATGTAATGCATCTTCTACTGATCCGGATTTAAACAGAACGAAACAAATTACAGAGATAACCATAAATACAGATATGAAGCGGAAATAATACTTCATTTCATTACTGTAAAATACTGAAATATGCTTATAAATAGAGATGGAAATAAACAAACTAGGGCGATGGTAGCTTATCTCTGAGAAGAGATGTGGCAGCTACATGACTCTGAACTATGTTACAATGAGGCTCAAAGGCCTATTTATTGTTGAGAAACAATGGAAAACCCTAAAAATCCAAAAACCTAACCCTAGGAGGTGAAACGGCAAATTGTGGGCCCCGTTTTGGTTAAATTGGTACATCAACTTCTCGAGGTCGTAACTTTGGCATACGATCTCCATTTCACGTGCACAATAGCTCATTAGAAAGATCAATTTGAGGAATACAACTTTTGAAAGAGAAACATTGATCAGCATGCCATGTTGCTCCTGATTTTCCCAAAAATGTTGTTTAGGGCCTCAAAACGGCTCCAGAAGTTCAGGACCCGAAAAAACTGCTAAAAATAGTAAATTGTGCTACAATTAAGGAAACTGAAAAACTGAGAGAGACAGTTGTGGGGGTCCAAGTGGGATAAGTGGGTGGTCACCAACATTCACCTGGATCATTCCTCCCCCCTTAGGAAGCAATGGTCCCCATTGCGTTGAGTTCCTCCATCTGCTGAACTTGGTCCCTGGTGAGTTGTTCTGCAATCTCTGATGTGTCCAATAATGGTGGGAAGCATGGTCAAGGGCATTCCACATTGAACACTCGGTGCAAGTGAAGGAATGGAGGAATTTTGTGCCCCAAATCGTTTTTTCCCACAGCCTTGGTATTGTTGTAAGGACCTTGTTGGAGTGGTCTAAGCTTCTGATGGGCT
Source organism: Pinus taeda (assembly GCA_000404065.3). Classification (NCBI taxonomy): domain Eukaryota; kingdom Viridiplantae; phylum Streptophyta; class Pinopsida; order Pinales; family Pinaceae; genus Pinus; species Pinus taeda. The sequence goes on along the minus strand of APFE031449092.1, from coordinate 23,657 downwards.
CTTGTAAGGCGTTCTTTCTGCAGATGCAACCAGACTTTGTCTCCCACTTTAAAGTTGTGTGGTACCCTTGTGGGTGAGGAGATGTTGTTCCTGTGTTCTGTCATGACCGTATCCCTTTACTACTGCTGTTGCGTGGAGGAACCCTTCGCAGAGGTCATGGATGTGGCAACGATCTTCCCCTTACTTTGGGAGCGTACCAAACAAAAAATGAATTTCCTAGTTTGGGAGATGAGCTTGCTGCATTTCTTAGCAGTGATCAAAGAGGTGGTTGTAGGTGGGGCTACCTCCGGTATCATGTATAATGAATTACCCAAAGAAATAATAACAACGTGAGGCCTTGAATCATACACAGTATGTCGCCTCCACAAGTATGGTTGGCCTAACAATACATCACAAACATCAAGAGGTGAAACATCACACAATACCACATCTGTGAAGGGCTTGATGTTGTAGGGAAGGCGGCACTATTGGAGGACTCAGAGATCTCGTCCTTGGTGAAGCCACCCAATATTGTACGATTACGGGTGTGGTGTAGTCAATAGGCCCAACCACTTCATGACCTCTACTGAAATGAGGTTCTTTTGGCTCCCACTGTCAACATTGAATTGCAGTGGTGAACCCTTCACCCACATCTGTGAGTGGAAAAGACGCTCCCCCTCCTCTGGATCTTCGGGCTCATTCTTATGGATTTTGGCAGTGGAAATAGTGGCATTGGGCTCTGTGTCAATGATCTACATCCCTTTTCCATTCCCCTTGTTGGGTTCTGACTCAGGGTCAGAACATGCATCTGATTCTGAAGCCTTCAACTTGGCCACCAGCGACTGCTTGGTCCGACACTCACTTGTGTTGTGAGTGGGGCTCTTATGGAACTCACATCACTTTCTTGTCTCCTTCTTCAACTTCGTGGTGTTGTTCTTCTCTGTGGCTTCGACGAGTTGTCTTAGGTTTCCTTGTCTTGGCTTTGTTCTTGGTTCTGCAGTTTGGGGAAGCCTTTCCCTTGCTTTGGACTCACAGGTCCAAAGTGTCATTTCTTTTGTTTGAACTTCTGCTCGATTTTGACAGCATATTGGTATGTCGTGCTAAGCGAGGAGATGTTCAGGAACTCCATCTCTTCCTGGATATATCTGTGTAGGAAGCCGTGGTATTTGAGTGCCAAATGTAGCTCAAAATCCTTGATACCCAATTGTGTGTGAAGGATATGAAAAATGTTTGTGAACTCTGGTACATCTTGGTCCCTTCCCTGCCGTAGTGTGGTCCACTTTATGTATTTGTCCTCATAGCTTTTGACAGGGTAGTAGCGCTCCTTGATGGTATCCAAGAATGAATTCCAAGTGGGTGCTGCTGAAAATAGTGAGCCCATACTTTCATCCTTCTACTCGCAGCAGGTTTCCCACCACTCCTTGAGATGGGGTGCTGCTTTGAGAAGAGAGAAAATAATCTTTTCTCGACTGGAAAAATCATGAACAGAAAAATACCCTTCTATCATATTTAATCATTTATCTACATCATCTGCATCTATTTTACCCTCGAATATGGGGATTTCAAAATTAACTTGTACCTTAAAGGGTGTGGCGTTTCCAAAGTAGCAGTTGGAAGCCGATGCATCGCCTCTGGGTAGTCGCTGAAGGATTTGGGCAAAGTTGTCCATCATCGCAGTCCTTTGTTTCTCGAGGGCTTCTTCGAGCAAGACTTTGATAGGATCTCTTGCCCCCTCATCTTTCTTCTCATCCGCCATGGGAGGCCATCGGGATTAGCGGGACTGATCTTGCAAAGGTTCGACTAGTTCAAGCCCTAAAACCTTATATCTCAACCTCGTTGCAGACATGCAAAGAAAAATAGAGAAAAAAAGCAGACCGCTCTAATACCACTAATCCAGATTTAAACAGGAAAGCAAAAAATTACAGAGATAACCATAAATACATATATGAAGCGGAAATAATACTTCATCTCATTACTGTAAAATACTGAAATATGCTTACAAATAGAGATGGAAATAAACCAGCTAGGGCGATGGTAGCTTAACTCTGAGAAGAGATGTGGTGGCTACATGCCTCTGAACTGTGTTACAATGAGGTTCGAAGACCTATTTATTGTTGAGAAACAATGGAAAACCCTAAACATTCAAAAACCTAACCCTAGGAGTTGAAACACCAAATTGTGGGCCCCATTTTGGGTAAATTGGTACATCAACTTCCCAGGCTCGTAAATTTGGCATACGATCTCCGTTTGACGTGCATAATAGCTCGTTAGAAATATCTATCCAACGAATACAAATTTGGGAAGAGCAACATCGATCAATGACCCGTGTTGCTATTTATTTTCCCAAAAAAACATCGTTTAGGGTCTCAAAACGGCTTCGGAAGTTCAGGACCCGAAAAAAATACTACAAAGAGTAAATTGTGCTACAACTAAGAAAACTGAAAAGATGAAAGACACAGTGGTGGGGGTCCAAGTGGGATAGGTGGGTGACCACCAACATCCACCTGGATCATTCCTCCCACCTTACGAAGCAATGGTCCCCATTGCATTGAGTTCCTCCATCTGCTAAACTTGGTCCCTGGTGAGTTGTTCTGCAATCTCTAATGTGTCTAGTAATAGTGGGAAGCATGGTCGAGGGTGTTCCACATTGAACACTCGGTGCAAGTGAAGGAATGGAGGAATGTTTTCCTCCAAAGCATTGTTTCCCACAGCCTTGGTACTATTGTAAGGACCATGTTGGAGTGGTCTGAGCTTCTGATGGGCTCTTGTAAGGCGTTCTTTCTGCAGATGCAACCAGACTTTGTCACCCACTTGAAATTTGCGTGGTACCCCTGTGGGTGAGGAGAAGTTGTTCCTATGTTCTGTCATGACCATATCCCTTTGCTACTGCTGCTGCATGGAGGAACCCTTCGCAGAGGTCATGGATGTGGCAACGATCTTCCCCTTACTTTGGGAGTGTACCAGACAAAAAATGAATTTGCTAGTCTCGGAGATGAGCTTGTTGCATTTCTTAGCAGTGATCAAAGAGGTGGCCATAGGTGGGGCTACCTCCGGTATCCTGTATAATGAATTGCCCAAGGAAATAATAATAGTGTGAGGCCTTGACTCATACACAGCATGTCGCCTCCACAAGCATGGCTAGCCTAAAAATACATCAAAAACATCAAGAGGTGCAACATCACATAATACCTCATCTATGAAGGTCTTGATGCTGTAGGGAAGGCGGCACTGCTGGCGGACTCATAGATCTCGTCCTTGGTGAGGCCACCTAATATTGTACGGTTGCGAGTGTGGTGTAGTCAGTAGGTCCAACCACTTCACGACCTCTGCTGAACTGAGGTTCTTTTGGCTCCCACTGTCAACAATGAATTGCAGCGACTAACCCTTCACCCACATCTGTGAGTGGAAAAGATGCTCCCCCTCCTCTGGATCTTTGGGATCATTATTCTGGATTTTGGTGGTGGAAACAGTGGCATTGGGATCCGCATCAATGATCTACTTCCCTTTCCCATTCCCCTTGTTAGGTTCTAACTCAGGGTCAAAACATGCATCTGATTCTCAAGCCTTCAACTCAGCCACTAGCGACTGCTTGGTCCGACACTCACTTGTGTTGTGAGTGGGGCTCTTATGGAACTCACACCACTTTCCTGTGTCCTTCTTCGACTTCATGGTGTTGTTCTTTTCTGTGGCTTTGACAAGTTATCTTGGATTGCCCCCTCTTGGCTTTATTTTTGGTTCTGCGATTTGGGGAAGCCTTTCCCTTGCTTTGGATTCGCAGGTCCAAAGTATCACTTCTTTTGTTTGAACTTCTGCTCGATTTTGATAGTGTATCAGTACGTCGTGCTGAGCGAGGAGATGTTCAGGAACTCCATCTCTTCCTGAATGTATCTTTATATGCAGCTGCGGTATTTGAGTACCAAATGCAACTCAAAATCCTTGATACCCAATTGTGTGCAAAGGGTATGAAAAATGTTTGTGAACTCCGGTACATATTGGTAATACTGCTCCTTGATGGCATCCTGGAATGAATTCCAAGTGGGTGCTGATGAAAATGGTGAGCCCGTACTTTCATCCTTCTTCTCGCAGTAGGTTTCCTACAAGTCCTTGACGTGGGGGGCTGCTTTGAGAAGAGTGAAAATAATATTTTTCCGATTGGAAAATCATGAACAGAAAAATACCCTTCTAGCTGATTTAACCATTTATCTACAACATTTGCATCTATTTTACCCTCGAATATGAGAATTTCAAAATTAACTTGTACCTTAAAGAGTGGGGTGTTTCCAGAGTAGTTGTTGGAAGCCGAAGCATGACCTCTAGGTAGCCGTTGAAGGATCTGGGCAAAGTTGTCCATCATCGCGTTCCATTGTCGCTCGAGGGCTTCTTCGAGCAAGATTTTGATAGGATCTCCTGCCCCCTTGTATTTCTCTTGATCTGCCATGGGAGGTCATCGAGATTTGCAAGGCTGGTCTTGCAAAGGTTCGACCAGTTCAAGCCCTAACTCCTTATATCCTAACCTCGTTGGGGACATCCAAAGAAAAACAGAGAAAAAAAGTAGACCGCTTTGATACCACTGATCCAAATTTAAATAGGGATGCAACAAATTATAGAGACAACCATAAATACAAATATGAAGTGGAAATAATACTTCATTTCATTACTGTAAAATACTAAAATATGTTTACAAATAGAGATGGAAATAAACTAGCTAGGGCGGTGGTAGCTTATCTCTAAGAAGAGATGTGGTGGCTCATACCTCTGAACTGTGTTAAAATGAGGCTTGAAGGCGTATTTATTGTTGAGAAACAATGGAAAACCATAAACATCCAAAAACCTAACCCTAGGAGATGAAACGCCAAATTGTGGGCCCCGTTTTGGGTAAATTGGTACATCAACTTCCTAGGGTCGTGACTTTGGCATACGATCTCTGTTTGACGTGTACAATAGCTCGATAGAAAGATCTATCCGAGGAATACAACTTTTCAAAGAGAAACATCAACGCATGAGCCATGTTGCTCACGATTTTCCAAAAAAACGTCGTTTAGGGCCTCAAAACGACTCCGGAAGTTCAGGACCCAAAAAAACGGCTAAAAATAGTAAATTGGGATATAATTAAGGAAACTGAAAAACTGAAAGAGACAGTTGTGGGGGTCCAAGTGGGATAGGTGGGTGGCCACCAACATCCACCTGGATCATCTACCTATTTGTCAACACAACCAACTCATGTGGAATCTAAACACATAGATACATGCCTTCATTTCAAGAAATATCAACATTTTCCAAATTTCGGATCCTCTCCTCATAATGGAAGTTGACGTAACTATTCTCACCATTAATTTTATTCCTTTTACTATTTTTCTTGGGTTAACCTTGCTTTGGAAACCTTCAATATGAATTCCAAAGGAGGAAACCAGACTTAAACGCTCACAAGGTAACTTGCAAGAATATCACACACTATAACATAATAGAGTTATGTCTCTCTAACTCGAATTCTTATTGGATTGTTAGAGGATAGATGATTAAAAAGATCAAAAAACTTATGGAGTATCCTTTAGAAATGTCTTGAGAATGCTAATGATGTTCTTAAATTTAGACTCTACTAGAAAATAGAACTAAATCAAAGAAATTATTTCTAACACTCCCCCTTAATTATCACCACTATTATCGGTTGGTCTATGTCTCAGCTAGGATTACAAGACTTGAAATCAATTCAAAAACTTGTTTATTTTTGCATGCTAGTGTAAGTCGTTCTCAACTTTATGTAGTATAAGTTTTTTCTTCCTTTTGCTCCAAACTCTATACTTTGGATATCTTTTATTTTTCTTCAACTTCGGCTTTAGTTTGGCATTCTTGACTTATTTCTTTATCTTCGGTGTCATATTCATCCATTTCTTCTTTGCATCGACTTGTACCTCGGTAGTTGCTAACTAAACTCTTTTTTCAAGCCCTATAAGATCAAAAGTAATATGTTCGATTTCTTTCATCTCCTCTCCTACGATCATATAGTTTTCAACATCTCTAATGGTTGCTTTCATTTTTTCTATTCCTTATTTTTTGTAGTTATGGTAGCTTTTCTATACTTACTTCCATATCCATCATACTTGGGATTTTCAAGCCACTATTCAAGAAATGTTAATTCAGTGTCATAACCAAACTCAACGTTCATACTAGGTTCTTCTCACCTATTGTTGTTGTTGCAAAGGCGGTTTCAATTTTGTCATTTTCATGTGTATCTTCATTTTCTTCACCTTGTTAATCTTTGGAACATAATCACTTTTTTTCTACAATTTCTTCAACAAATTTATCTATAGTGTTTGAGCCAATTGCAGTCTCCATGTCTTGTATACTTTCTTATATTTTGATATAGACTTCCAATTATCTCTTATTACAATAGTCACTTCATCAACTACAATGTTCTATGGCTTAGGTTTGTGTTGATTGGTATTGCTTCCGCTTTTATTTATGTCATTTCCAAAATATCCCAAGCTTCTCTAGAACTAGTTGTTGTTGCAATATTAAGAAGAACATTTTCATCTAAACCTTGTTGATTGAGAAACAATGTTGTTGCGCCATCATTCTTTTTGGCTATAATTTGATCGCTTTGATCGTGTGTCATGGCCTCATAGGCTACTTGACTTGGGGGTTCTTCAAACCCATTCACTACAATAACCCATAACCCTTCTGTACATAATATGGTTCTAATCTTAATGGTCCAAAATCATAATTTTTATTGAAAAAAATAGAAAATGGTAGATGATAACAATCACTAAAGAAATCCATGTTGATATCTTTTAATTTGTGAAAAATCAGAGGTTGTAGCTATGTGAATCTACTACTCTACAAAATAGAAACATCTTGTTGTGATATTATTTTTTCTCCTTTTCTTTTATTTTTTATCTCCTTTAATTCTTTAATATTCTCTCACCTTCCCTTTTATTTTGATTTTTATTGTTTTACCTTTTCTTTCCTTTTTTAAACCTCAAACACTTTTTTATGCATTAATTAAAATCCACTTTCTAAAAAAAATCTCCAAATAAATGTCTCCTTATAAATATTAACATGGAGACACGTAAGTGAATAAAACCCTTCACTTCACACAACACATAATCAAATATCTCAAATACCTTTAATCAAACCTTGTATGTGACTAGTGGTATACCTGTAGATCAAGGAAAATGTTATTCATGAATTGTGGACCCCTTGAAATGACGGCCCATGGAAAATAAATAACAACATTAACTGCTCAATGGACACTTACTAACGACTTAGGATGTTTGTAGGTTTACAAACCCAACCATAGTTCCTTCCTCTTAATATGGCAATGATTCCACTAAACAACAATTAACTATTTTATTCTCAAATTCCTTTCACTTGACTAGTGGAGGATGGTTGGAACTAGCTCTCATGCCAAATTGAAAGACAAAGGAGGAACTCGAACTTAAACACTGACAAAATAACTCACAAGAATACCACACATTAGAACATAAGAAATCTACAGTTCTACATAAGAAATCTACAGTTCTTTAACTCAAATTCTTATTGGATTTATTGGGATACATGACTAAATAAACCAAAAAAAACTTATAGAGTATCTTCTAGAAAGATCACAGAGAACCCTTTATAAATATATTTAGAACATTAAAGATGTTCCTAAATTTTGACTCTACTAGAAACTGGGGGTAACTAGGAGTAAATATGTCTAACACTCCATGGCTTAAAACTCTACATGAAAGGCATGTTCTGGTAACAGGAGGATCCAACTAGGAAGTGTTAAAATTATGCAATTTCGGTAAAATTCTACTTTGGAAATCTCATATGATGAATATAATAATTGCAATAGATTCCTCTTTTCGAGAGGACCAAAATAGACCTAAATATCACCTTATTTGGACAAGCAGAAGTTGGTTTTTGAATTTATTTATTTACTCGTGTATATTGGATTAGGTCGACCTTAAGCACATGTACAATTGGTCAGGTCGGCGTCAACATCAAGTGGATTGTCATGAAAGCCTATATATAGAAGTGACCTCAAGCTTATTCGAATAATTATCAAGCACTCTCTTATGTTGTTTGGTTCGCACAAGTCTGACAGAGGAAATCTCGTGCAAAGGGTCAAAGCTCACACGTGTTTAGGGTTTCTGAGTCATGGACACTCACACATAACTAAGGTTTCTTGTCCCTGGACACCGGCACAGTATGTTCCTTAGAGAGTCAGGGAATCCTAGGACGATTGCACAGGGTGTCTAAGGGAGTGTCTGGGAGGCTGGGGTTTCTACAATTTAGACCAATCCCAGATGCTCACATCCAGTGGTCCAAAGAGCATTTGGATCTATCTTAGATGCTCGCACAAGGTGTCTAAGAGAGCATCCAGGAGGCTATGGTTTCTACGGTGCAGTTGGAACCGGACACCCTCACGCAGTTCACTTGGGAGCATCCATATCAGTACCAGATGCACTCATTCAGTTCTCCAAAGAGTGTCTAGATCAACCATAGATGCTCGCACATAGTATCTTTGCATGCGTCCAAGACCAAACAATGAGTTATCAGTATGTAGCATTGTTCATGTTATCCGGGAATAGTGTCCACTCGGGTGCTGCTATTCCCACTAAGATGGGTGGCTATCTTAGAAACAAACAATCAAAGTCTACTGTTGTTTCCTTTTATGAAAATAGAGGAGAGGAGAACCAAGAGGGCCAACCTCAGTCTTGCGCTCGATTTCCTCTCCTTCTTAATAGAGTTTCTCCACTTCTCCTTTGTCTACCCAGCTTCAAAACAACCTATGGAATCACAGCAACATACTACTATGCAAGAAACAAGGATCTAAATTCATGAATAATACATGATCAGATATGTATTAACCATATACATGCATATATAAACAAGTACACAAGAATATGGAAGGAAACAAGAATAGCTTTATTCAGATGAAAAGTAGCAAGAGGATTACAACCATGAGCTCTAACCCAGCATCATCCTCCAGCCAGGCAGCCCTTCTTCACCTCAAGCAAAGCTAGATCACCCAACACTGTGAATGTACACAAGAAAACCAACAAAACTTCTTTATAAGATACAAAATTCCAGCCTCTAGATCTCTGTGATGAGGGATCCATATATAGATGATTACAGAGAGGTGAGTCATCTTTTGGGATCTTGATTAGTGTCTTCTCTCTGA
>APFE031449092.1:0-13865 GCA_000404065.3 Pinus taeda | reverse complement strand
TTTAGGGACTTAGGAGCCCTCAGTTTATGGACATTTATGATTGGGGTTGAAGTGCCCAAAAATGTCTATAACAGTTGCGCCCTAAAGCATGAGGTCATTAATCTTTTTAATGTCGGGTGAAATGCTTTACTATGAGGATCTGAAGTTTTTCCGAGCTGGGAGGCGACCTGTAATAAGATATAATACAATACATTATTTTGACCACATTTTTTCATGATCTAGCTGAGGAAGGCATTCCCATGCTCAGCTTTATAAATTTATTTTCATGTACATAGGATAGACAATCTTCTGTGTGACAGACTGATGATATGGACACATCATCCTTTGATCTGGATGATCATCTGTTCGGCAATGAGGTACACTAGATGTTTTTATATTCCTGAATATATCGCAGCCCAGATGGATGAAACTAGATCCGGGGTTTTCAAAACTCGTTCAATCGTCACTCGGAGTACAAGTCGATCCATGTGAAAAATGTTCTAGAGTCGAACATGGAAAGACATCGCCTGATTACCAGCCAATGACGCAAGTTGTTAACAGGTGCGAGAGGAATCACCAATAATGACAATGACCATCAAGGTACTACAGTACAATTCACATGGTGTGAAACAGGACTTGGCGTCGAACACCACGTAAAATCTCTCGGTCGAAGTCTATTGATGTAAACCTATTGCCGACAGTGAGAAACTTGCCATTGAGGCATGCAAGCTTCAAAGTACTGAAGGGTTGTTCCTAAGTCAACTTCTTGGATAATGAGTTGATGTCAACAAGAAGCGACCCATCGCAGGAGGGCCTTAATGAATCCCCCATCAACGACACGGAACGAAGCAAATGATTTTGGAGGTGAAAACAAACTAACGATACAGGGTTTAGGGTGGCAGTCATGAAGGAATGAAGCGTGAATGTATTGCAGTGGGTGAGACACAGGTGAATTGTTTGAATGACTTCTCTTGAACATATCGGTGACACTGACGATGGATTGGTAGCGTTAACCCCAAAGATGGATGGTGTGATGGACCAATGGCGATGACCAGTGAACGTTGACACCCAAACCGCAATGGATGCGCGAAGAAAGTGTCCATGTTCAAGATCTACTTGCTACCAATTTAAGTTTCTATCAAGTTTTCTTCCCAATTTCCCTAGTCCATTGCTAACCAGACCCTCTTTATTTTTGTCAAGCTTGAGGAGGATACACATAGCTTGTTCTATAAATTCGCCCTTCGGAGCGAACCTGTCGCTCATATTTTAGCGAGCCTAGCGACAGTGAAACTCGTTCTCGTCCATTTGGATGAGTTTGTCGCTATTAGGTTTTAACGAGTTTAACGACAAAGATAACTCGGTCTCTTTCAATTTTAGAGAGCCTGAAAGAAACGGAAAGAAGACTCCAAAGATTCTTTTTTGTTGCATAATCCCTTAAGCCTGAAAAAACGTGAAGTAATATAAAAGGGACGAATTTTCGATAGTTTTAACGAGCCGAACAAGACAAGCGCTCGATATTTTTGTGTAATAATCCCTCAGGTCCAAAAAGATTAAAATCTAGAGGAGAGATAACACTCCCGATGCCTTTTAACAAGCCAGAGAGGCCAATCGCTCGGCAATCTTTTCATATTTTACGAGTCAGGTGAAAAGAGCTTAAAGAAGACTCGTTTTCGAGGAACGAGTGATGGTTTCGGGTAGCAGCTGATTCGAGGTAAGATTTGGAATTTTCCAATCACGGCAGTGTCACAAGGATGGATAATAGAATCACTCCTTGCAGATGTTCCTCGAAGGGGTAAACAATCATATGGGGGTGAATGATCGGCTAAAAACAGAGTGGAGGTGATGGCGAGAACACGACCAAGGCTCAAAAGTTGGCGATAAGGCATTCACAATGGTTATTTACCGGTTCATTTTTTAATGAGCTTAAACGCAGGGAGAAACACTTGCTCATGACTTATGTTTATTTTTTAACGAGCTTGAACTATGTGCTAAAACTGCTCGTGGAGAGTTTATTTTTTAATGAGCTTGAACTCTGCAACAACATTGCTCGCTAGTCGTATGATAAGAATGTCTCATTCAAGATGCCATTTTTTATGGAGCTTGCACCTTTTCAAGCTTTGCCCCAGAGCCTCTTGTATGCGTGCTAGGAACGACCAACTACGCCTCTCTACTTAACTACTAATATCACCATCAAGGCTAGGTAGGACAATTTTTCCTTTACTTTGTCGGTGCGCAGATTGCCCCTGCAAAGATGAATGGTTTCGTCCACTCACCCGACCTAGGCGATTGAAGTCAGCGGAATCATGGAGCTAACATTAGCTGGTCGTTTCTCGCTTGCTTACAAAAGGTTTGCATGCCACCAAGTATAGCGAAGTAGAGTTTCCAGCTTACCCTTCAATTTGCAGACAAAACATTTGTTTTATCGGGAAAGGCCTACCCTCTAATGGAGGTATCTTATCCAGTCTAATCCCCTTTTCCTATACGGACGGGTATCAGACTAGTCATATATCCTTCGCCGAAACCTACCCTATACCTAGATTTTTTCTGCCGAAGCAGACCAGGGTGCATGCCCCCTAGGTTTCAGTCACATCTTCCTGAATCACTCGCGCTCATTAGGTGGACGGACTAGAGATCAATGAGACATTTCTTGCGTGAAAAGACGATTTAGGAATGGCATTTGACTATTTTTGATGTGTGATCTGGGGAATGACATTTGGTCCACGAGCTTGACCATTCTTCCTTCGTGCGGAAAACACATTACTCTAAAGAGTGAGAAGATGATGGCTCCCATGCAATAAATATAGTCGCATCCAAGGAGTAGATTATAATCTAAAGGTCCTTGAATTACCATAACGTTCATGTGAACAATTTTCCTTCTCAAAGTAATGTGCACATTTGGAAGGATCCCTAAAGGTCGACTGGTTCCCTTGTCGAAGCTTGTTAGATTTCTCATTTAAGGCAAAAGCAATGGCGAACCAAGCGCTTTCCAAGCAGTTGAGGAAAGGATACTCACATAAGCCCCTTCATCAATGATGGTACCAACCATGACCATTATGTAAGCTTGTACAATGATTCTGAATGGTACACTGGCTAGTAAACGGGGTCTGCCTAGTAGGTTCCATTCAAAGGAAACAACTAGGTTGCTTGGTGGTGGGACCGAATAGACGGCCGGATATGACTCTGATGAACTTCCTTCCTGCGATAAAGGAATGGGAGGACTACCCCCAAGTTCATCGGAGTATGTGTTGATGAAAAGAATTTGAACGGTGCCATTCTCTTTCTCTTCGGTGACGGTATCATTCGAATATGAACACTCTAAAGGCAAGACCAGGTCAACTGCCGTATCGACCCTTTGAATTTTTCCTCATGTGGATTCAAAGGGTTCATTTTCAATGATAGATGCTTCAGCTGACCACAATGACGGGTCAGCCAGATTTTCAACCGGTGGAGGACTTGGCAAGAGTTTTTTATATCCAGGAGGAAGTCATAGCGGTGAAACCAAACGATCATCCAAAACTCTTTTGGCCTCATCAAGGAAGGGACAACGGTGGACGGCGTGACTGCCTTCACACAACTTACAAGGAAGTTTAGGATTCCTTCTTTGTCCATGTGCTTCACTTTCACTGGTTGATGGTGACCATTCAACATGATCGCCAGAGGTTGATGCTACCGGATTGTGCAAACGAGGAGACCAGTCCCTTAAGATCCGAGGGATGTAGGGAAAATCTCGGTGATAGTGGTATCCATTGCAAATGACACGAGGAGATTTAGGTTTTTACTGTGTGGTGTGTGAATTTTCACTAGACGATACTTGGTTGCCCCCTTTCGATTTTTGTTCCTTTTTCTTCTTTTCCTTTTTCTCTTTCTGCTTCTTCTTCTTCTTAGTTACTTGATTTTTAGCTTTATCGGATTTATCAAGCAAAGAGGAAGGAGGAGAGGGAGAATCAGATGAAGTAGAAGGTTGGGAGGCAACTCTAGCGTCATCTAGTTGTTGATTAGACTATTCAGGAATTACGGGATTCTGAACAACAGAGGTAGAGAAGAGCCAGACAGGCAAACCAATTGTCAATCCTGGAAGCGACAAAGTGGCCATATGGGGTGGACCAACATCTCCCCAAGAGAAGAAGGGACTATGATTTCCTTCACGGGGAAATCCTTGGTTGGTAGAATCCATTTTCTCAACCTGAAGATCAACGGGGGAATTTGTGACGTTATTCCGATTAAAATAGATTTTTAGACGCTTGGACACAACTTGTTTTTTCAATTTTAAAGAGTCAAGAAAAAACAAAAGATGACTCTAGTCGCCTTCAATTTTTATTGAGCTTGAAGTGACAAGCGCTCAGAGGACCTTTTCCTTTACGGAGTCTGAAAAGGAGCAAAATAGACTTCTCTGGAGATCTAGGAATAGAGGATTACCAAACCAATCGCAAAACTGCAGAATACCTTTTACGGTACGGCAGTCAATCTTCTTGAATGTTGTGTTTGGTGCATTGTGATCGATAGGGTGGCGGACACGGCTTCCTAAGGATAAAGGATGCAGCCTATTTTGGTCTCCCAATATATACGCGATGGTACGTGGGAGCACAAGTCCGTACTGGAACTTTCCGCCTCAGAGTGGAGGAATCACCCAACCAACACTGAAAGCAACAGTTGCCAGGATTTACAACACCGCAATACGTCTCTAGCCTAGACCTCTAGATGTTGTGCGTTAAGTTCCAAAGCGTTGTTAGATTCATTGAATTTATTTTAAGTTGATCTTGCTTAACAGTTTTCCTTTCAGGTTCACCACATGATGTATGTATAATTCCTAAAATGTAGTCTAAGATGATAAACAAACATTTTATCTTATTTCAGCAATGAAAATCCTAGCTATTAAAGGGAAGAAAGTCAAGAATCTTTTCTTCACAGAGCACAGAGCACACACGAAAATGCACAGTCCTAAATCAAGCCAAGCATTCAAAATGCAAATGCACATGCATGTATTTGTTTTTCATCTCTCTTAATGTGTGAATGACGTTAAGAAAGCTATGTGGAAAACTGAATTACTTTTAAAGCGACAGTACTCAACAAAATTCTTTTTCAAAACGAAGTGAAAACAAGAGAGACACTTTGTGATTTTAAAATGGAAATTGTTTTTCGACACTTTAAAACTAATAATTCAAATCCTATGCAACAGTAACCGTATAATTGACTATCCAGAACAATGGAATTGCTTTCTAAAACTGAAAACGACAGCTACGACACTTTCAGTTCTAGACACGATAGTTCGACTATGCTACTTTTGCAAAAGAGAACTAAAAATGACACACAATACATAAAAACATTTCTAGTTCTTTGCACTAAGGAGGTGGAATAATGCAAGAGGAGGGGTTTTTCACATAGGTACACTGACTACAGACAACAAAACTCTTGAATAAGACTGAAACAGTGAGAAAAATCCACAGTCGGAGGATAAATTTAATCGTCCCTAACCATCGCACCTGTTACACAGTGAAATCAGTATGCAGCGCACTTATTGCACTCGGGAAGTGCGATGCATACAGGCTTCCTTGAAGGCAGGGTGCGATGGTAGCAGTGCGAGACTTTGAATGAGATTTCACTCACAGTTTGCAATCTATTTCAGGTGTTTAGGCTAAATAAGTAAAGATCAGTGTATGTAAAACATAGGGGTGATCTAAGAGGTTACTAGAGCCACCACTTAGGGCAATTAGATTGCTTGCAGATCTATTGTTTAATTCATAAACAAAACACAGAGATTGATTGAAGTAGCATTGATCTACTTTGCATTTGTATGACAAATGCAGCTCGAAGCCTAGCTGGCTTGACTTCAGGCTCCGTCTGTATGTTTATAAAAGAAACAAGGATAGATAAGCTAACAAGTAATCTAGTCACTAACCAGCGGAGTCGCCATTTTGTTATCTAGGAATAGTGTCCACTCGGATGCTGCTATTCCCACTAAGATGGGTGGCTATCTTAGAAACAAACAATCAAAGTCTACTGTTGTCTCCTTTTATGAAAATAGATGAGAGGAGAACCAAGAGGGCCAACCTCAGTCTTGCGCTCGATTTCCTCTCCTTCTTGATAGAGTTTCACCGCTTCTCCTTTGTCTACCCAGCTTCAAAAGAACCTGTGGAATCACAGAAACATAATACTATGCAAGAAACAAGGATCTAAATTCATAAATAATACAGGATCAAATATGTATTAACCATATACATGCATATATAAATAAGTACACAAGAATATGGAAGGAAACAAGAATAGCTTTATTCAAATGAAAAGTAGCAAGAGGATTACAACCATGAGCTATGACCCAGCATCATCCTCCAGCCAGGAATCCCTTCTTCACCTCAAGCAAAGCTAGATCACCCAACACTGTGAATGTACACAAGAAAACCAACAACACTTCTCTATAAGATACAAAATTCCAGCCTCTGGATCTCTGTGATGAGGGATCCATATATATATGATTACAGAGAGGTGAGTCATATATTGGGATCTTGATTAGTGTCTTCTCTCTAATAGTTCATGCTTCCACTTAAAGAATGATGATCTCTTACTCATCCCTAGTCAAAAATGGAGAGGCAAGTGTTAGAGGGGAAACTTCTGGAAGATTCCATGATCTTCCACCTCGCATTTTTGTCCCTACCATTTGTCCATTCCCGACCATCACACCCTACAGAGGAGAAAACCAGTATGCATCGCACCCTGTACATTGGGAAGGTGATATGCATTGCACCCTCTGCATTGAGCTTTCAGTATGGTCCAGTTTTGACCATTTATGAGCAGTTTTCAGTGGAGAACTTCTGGGAGATCATGTAATCAGTTGACCTTGTTCCTTTAGGCAGTGAAGCAACACTTTTAGGGACTTAGGAGCCCTCATTTTATGGACATTTATGATTGGGGTTGAAGTGCCCAAAAATGTCTATAACAGTTCATCACGGTGACAATGGTATCCAGCAGTTAACTACAGTCAGTGACAGTGCATTACAGTCCTCAGAATCAGGATCTTTGAGTATAAGTATATTTAAGGTCATGTTATGGATGTTATAGTTGTTTTGTTGCATTGATGAAGATATTGATCATTTTACTCTCTTTTGCTCAATCATTTCATGACGACCTAAGAAGAAGAAGAATTTGCAAGGGTTTTCCCCATGGTGGGTTTTTCCTGGTCTCTGACCAATCCTGGTGTCTCTATGTGTGCATGTTTTTCTTCTATTATTCCTATATGTTCCACTGCATATATGATGATGATATTTTTATTTCATGTTGATGAATAATAATGTAAATATGAATAGTGTTATAATGTTATGGGGTGAACTTAATGTGTTAATGAATAAATGCAATTATCAAAGCAAAGAACAATGTATCCCTATGAAAAATTAACATGGTATCAGAGTTGGGATGAAGAAAGTCCATGGATATCACCCCGATGATGACACCATTAATGGAAGCAAGAAGAGAATGGTGGAGACCTAAAAGAATTCTAGGGGTTGAGTAAAACCCTAAGCAACTTTATTATTAGGGTTTGATGGATTCTATGAGGTTAGGGTTGGAAAGAAAACCCTGGTGTATGGAAAAGGCATGAGATATAGCATGGTCAATGCGAGGAGGCCCAAGCACTTGTGAAAGATTTGATGAAGCTCTATATGGGATAATCCCTAGTAGGCCTGGTTGGTTGATTAAAAGTAACATTGTTATGTGGACTATGGATGGTTATGACTAGTTCTAGAGGGATAGGATCACCTCTCATTGAAGATAAGTATTTCTTGATGCATAATGCCTCTTACTTTTGTTTAGACTCATGGATTTGATTATTCTGTTCATTGTTTATACTTCCTGCATATATATATTTGAGTATATGGATGTTTCTAACCTCCTTCATGAGGTGTGATGAGTGGATCCTTCTTGAGGATCATTTGAAATGCAGGAAATATGGCTAGAGATAGAAAATTTTAAGAGGCACTATTTGAAAAGATGATAAAAGTGCTACAAGCTACCTATGCCTAATAAAAGGGTGCACATGTAATACCACAAGGTTTGAATGATATGTTGTATTTCAGCAGTAACATTGATGGCTAGGTAAGCCCCAAGCTATGATGAGAATATCTCTTTATTTAATGGAACATACATGCATATAAAAGCGACTTGGATCTACGTTTCGTGTGATGAAATGATGCACCTAATGTTGAACATTTGAATCTTCTTGACTTTTATGAGGCTATCTGATGTTGATACATTGATATACTTGGTGTTTGACTAACGTATATATGTTGGATATCTTGATTCTATAAAGAAGGCTAGAACCTTGATTCTAGTATATAATATTCTTGATACTTGTCATGCATAAGACATGATGGATTTCACATACAAGGTTATCTCATTAATTCTTATACATGATATTATTGATAATGCTTGTGATAAGCATGATGAAAGCTAATGGAAAGAGAGATTGACACTTTTGTTTTTTTTATAAAGTTTTATTGAATGACCTAACTTGATCTTATTGATCATGATAAGCATGGAAACCTTGATGTTAGAGGTATAACTATGAGACTGATATTCAAGATCTCTTACTACCTGTGGTCATGTCTTGATGGAATATGGTAAAACTGAATGCCCTAACTTGATGGATTGTCTTGATAGAAAGTGTTATTGTGTTCATAATATTTAATATATGATGTCACATTTGTCTGCTACCTTAAATTCTAACCCTTGATGAAAGATTGATGACATGATGTTGATGAACATGATAGATATATGTTTATAATCTAACAGATCTAATGTTTCATGACACTGGCAAAAATAGGTTGGTGACATGAATGAAGATGAATGAAGTAGATTCCTAATCATAGGGATAATCTCTTCTAAATATTCTTACTCATATTACTATTTTAGTATGTACTTGTGAAGTATGATTTATGTGCATTTGTCATCATTGAAATGCAGTTAGTCTCAAATTTGAAGCCCATAAAAATTTTTTGGGTTTATGTTTTGTATGCAGGCACATAAGTAGGAGATTTGTCTCTGAACGCATGCATGCTAAGGCCAAGGTAGCATCCAGGAAGCTAAAGACGCTCCCATGCTAACCCTAAGGGAGCGTCTAGGGGTTTGACTACAGTTGACCATCATCCGAAGTTTTATGAAGCTGTATGAACTCTGACTCAAGGTATCTTTGACATATTCTACCACTATAAACAGATTTCTGAAGCTGTTGGGTTAAATTGTTGATCACAGAAAAATGAAGTAATGTGCATAAAATCATATGTTCACCTAGAAGATGTCATTACTACAGATGTGTTGCAGATAACAGTAAGATCTGAAAGTAGAAAAATCTTGAATTTTTTCCATAATATGTAAATGAAGACTGAACTCTTGTTTACAGGTGACCAGGACATACATATAGATATGTCATTATGTTTGAGGTTTGTACTACAAGAGTTTGGCATGATTTGGATGACTAATATATATGAGATGTGTTTGGAGATTTGACATGATGCTTGACAATGACTTAGAACTTTGACTTGATATTAAGACATGTTTTGGACTATAGATCTC
The DNA here is from genome assembly GCA_000404065.3 of Pinus taeda. Lineage (NCBI taxonomy): Eukaryota > Viridiplantae > Streptophyta > Pinopsida > Pinales > Pinaceae > Pinus > Pinus taeda. Next base: position 4,328 of record APFE031449092.1, on the reverse strand, counting down.
TCTACAATAGAAAATTTGGTTTTGACCTAATGTCTATTGATTTGATTTGACGATCGTTGATTTGCCCTTATATCAATGCTATGTGGGAATAGTGACCTTCAATGACTTATGTGGGTATTCGGAAAAATGGTTTTGTATTGGCCTCCTTGTTCCTAACACAATGTTTGAAGTATTAATAGTTGTGATTCAGTATGAAGATGGAACCTGCATGACTTATCCTTGGTGTATGTGTTTGCACCTAGTGACAGAAATGAATTGTATTATGATTATGAGAATGACTTGATGAATTTTTGGACTAATATTGCATGATAGATGAAAAACTTGTTGGAATGATAATAAATGAAGTCAAGACTTGATATGAGCTCTACCTATCACTTAGTAGAAAGAATTGATACTATGGTGACTTTGATAATATTTTTTATCTGACTTCTAAACTCTGATGACTTGAATTTGTTGATACAACATTGATTTATGTAAGGCTGATTATGTTGGCCTTGTAAGGCTTTATGCTTGCAGAGAGAATTTCATGAAGCAAGCTCCCCGATCCAAATATGTCCATATTTGACACTTATCTGATGAATTCATGATGATGAGTTCCAAGGTATGTCTTTGATTTTGATTATCGTTCTGATTTCACATACTAATGATATACTCTTGACAGATGATGAGCTTGTGATGAACTAAGTAAGAGGGAGATGGCTTCTGAAGCTCGAAATGATGTATCATGGCGTGATAAATCGATTTCTAGAATTTAGGAAAGAAATTCTATATCGCAAAGCTGTTGATATTTTTTTTGAATAATGGAAATGCAAAACCTTGGACACTCTGATTGAATTACAAGATGTTGTGAAGAGATACTGTTAAACTTGACTTGGAAACCGTCAGTTGATTGAAGCATTGATATTTCGTTTTTAAACATCTGTCCATATATATGATGTACATAGAAAAAATTCATGATTGAGTTGCCTCATTCACATAGAGTTGCCACCAAATATCCTTTGAGATATTTGATGGGATTTTCTATTTTGAGGTTGATATATTTCTCCTATGATATGTGAGTGCATGGATGTATTGTTGTTAATAGATATTATTGTTGATGAGCACATATGAGTGTTGCCTTAATATGAGTATGTCATGATATTATTGATGAAAGGTCCATATATTTACACTCAACTGAGATTCAGTATGATTTTGCTAGCATGGCTAGCTGCAAGGCAAGATATAGAATCTACTTAGAGATCCATTTGATCATGATCTGAATATGACATGGATACATTGTGATGACAAAGATCCCATATATATAGTTGGGACTAAGATACTTCCATATTTTGAGATAGTGTAGTTGTTTGAGACAAGATTAGGCTTGTGATTGACACCTCCTTGAGAGGGAGGACTATTATGGTATCCTTTTGTAATTTATATGATTATTTATGATCTAACATGATATTTGATTTGATGTCATGTATGAACAGGAAACAGTGGTTATTGAGACAAGCAGATACCAGATTTCAGTATGATGAAAGCAGTGTTGATCGAGGACATTGAGTCAACTTTTCCTCCCTGTCTGAGCTTCAAGAGTTAGGAATTGAGATATAGGGCTCCTCAAGTTGAGGAAACTCTGGAAAATAGGGTATGACCCCTATTTGTTACCCATAGGGTTGGAGATGTTTCCCCTTATCTTCGTAGGGTCGGAGAATGTTGCTCCCCTATCTAGTATCTGTAGATTATATCTCAGTTGGAATCATACCCACAAGCAAGGCTTGTTAGGAATACCCTCCTCATTTGGCCAACGAGTTGAGAGTATACTTGGGGTGTACAACCCAACTCTATTATGGTTCAGGTGTTCTACCACATGACTATTCAGGGTCATTGATGGAAATATTAGTGGGTAATAGGATGGGTTGAGATAACCCTATACAGTTATGGGTTGAGATTGAGCTCCTCGATGTGATCCCAGGGTTTAGACATTCTCCCTTGTGTGTTTGTGATCTGGTGTGTCAAAAATATGATCAAAATTGAGATTTGTTGGAATGGCTAGAAAATGGAATGAATGGATAGGTCTCAGCAATTTGAATCCAGAACAACTCGTTTTGTGAAAAACAGATGACGTATGCTCCCAGAAATGAGTTCTGATCGATTTTGGAAATAGCTGAATTTTAAAAAGACAGTGTGCACGTTGCCCAGTCAGTAGTCCATACAGTTGATTGGGCCTACTGACTTGGCAGGGTGACTGAGCTCTAGGGGCCAATCTCAGCGAGACAAGTGGCATTATTTTATTGGCTCGAATTTGGTTGGGTTGGCAGATCTTCATTGGTTTGAAGTGGACCAACCACGGGTTGCCATGTGGCACCTCGGAGGCCACCAAGATTTGGTTAAGGGTCAATGCACCTCCAGGGAATCAAACTTGAGAGCTCACACAAACTAATCGTGCCCTCGACCAATACACCAAGCATGTTACTTGTTAAACCTTGGGGTCCATTTTTTATTTAAATGTTATGATATGGCGCATTGGTATGGGGGGTCAGGTTAAGGCCAAGCCCTTAGCCACCCCAACAACACTGGATTGTGGGTGGAGGGCTAAGGGCTAGGCCCTACCCCAGCCCACGTCGAAATCTCATATTGAATAAGATCGCGGCCCTAACTACATACATAGCCCGTCAATGTAACCAATTTGTGACCCTTGACATAATTGCGCCATTAAAACTGCACCCTAACTACCACTACACACTGGCCTTGTGACTAGTTCCAAGACCGCTAAGCACAAGCCATTGAGAGGAGAATTAAGGGGCTAGCACCAGGTCCCATGGGGACCACATGACCAAAGGGTGTGCGCAGACAGGGGCTAGACAGAGCCCCCAAACTTCATCACCAACACGGTCACATGGCCTCCTTGTCGCTGAAATTTTAGGGACTGGGGGCTTAAAGGCGCCCTTATCTGTCCTACAAATTCGTCTGCCGAGCAAGAATCATGCTAGAGTTATTTTTGCAGTTTTCATGTTCAGGGTGCCCGAGCCAGGTTTCAGCCGAATTGTGGGGAGATTAGCTGCAGAATTGGGGAAAAGAGAGAAAGAGGCATAATTTTCTCAGTTTTTGGTCTTTTTGGGAGCAGAATGAGGCTAAATAAGGGTTTTTGATAGATTTTAAGCTATTGAAGCTATTATTGAAGCCATTTGAGCACTATAACTTGATGTAATCACTATTTTCATGATCATAATGATATATGCCCAACTATTGGAAGTTGGACCAGGAGACATAGCCCAGGAGGGGTGAACTCCTTCATCACTTGTTGTTTTGTGTTTACTGTTATGGTGGCATTTTCTGAAATATTATGCAATTTCTAAAGTTTAAATTCATTTTATGTGTTTATGAATTTGACATAAGAGCCTTAAAACCTCAAATTTAATCACTTGCAAATTTATCATAATCCTCAAGCAGTTTAATATACATATCAAGTTTGGTATCAGAGCATAGGTTCTTTGTTTCTATGACAATTTAATTGTTTGCAAGTGTTTTTTATGCTTACAAGGTTGAAGCTCAAGAGAGGATAATGAAATCTTGTAGTTGTAGGTCCTCAAGTTGAAACAAGGATAAGGAGAGAACATTTGCCACTATCTCCACCACAAATTTCACCTCAAATTGTACCTGAAGCTTCAGTAAGCATACCTAATGAAGGAGGCCCTGATAATAGGTTATAATATGAGAAGGCTTTTAGAAAATCATTCTTTGACATTGTTAGTGTCAGTCTTTCCAGCCTTCCTCCAGTGATCAAATATGCTCTTACAAAGTGATTTTGAAGTGTCAAGGTCAAATTTTGTCATTTCAGTGAGTCTTCAAGCAAAATTTGGTCACTAGGCATTAGGTCTAGGGTTTGCTCTCACTCTTTTAAAAGTTGCCCAAATGCCAATCTATGTCACTATTCAGCTGAGTCTATCATCATTCATAGGGTTTTCATTATCATCTCAGTGTCTAATGAGTCATTTTACACCTTGTCCATGCTTCAGTTGCACCTAGGCAAGGTCATTTCCCTCTCCTAGGGTTTTGAAAGCTAATTTCTCTTGGATGGTCAAAACACTAGAAACACTTGTATACTGATGTTCATACGCCTTCCCCTATCCTTAATGTACCTTATCAAGCACTCCCCAACACTCAAATCCCCCAAAATCCTCATTTTTGCACAAACCCTAGTTTCTTGCTACAACTTGGCAATTTTCTAGGTTGGGTCTGTGTTTTGCCCTTTTGGACCCCTTCCTCTCAATCAATCTCTGAGATTCCACTTTCCCCTACTTCCTAACATCCCTCCCTACTCCCAAAAATTTCCTCAAGAATTT
>APFE031449089.1:0-15253 GCA_000404065.3 Pinus taeda | reverse complement strand
TGTCATTCTTTTTTAATAGTAATAGTGGTTAGAGGTTGCATTATGGAAGGGTTTGTAATTATCTATGAGTATGAGTGATCATAGTAAATTAGTTGTTATGGGTCATATTAGTGTTTTGACATTCATAATGGTTTTAGGTTAAGGGGCACATATTGTATCAGATATTATAGTGGTCAAAGTGGTCAAAGGTTACATTAAATAAGGGGAACCATTTTGTGTGGGTGAATATATAGTTCAATATATAGAAATATCTAATAATAAATTCATTATAATTAGTGAATTTAGGGATACATATATTAATATATATTTTTATAGATCAAAATATTATTGGTAACTAATAACTAATGGGCCTTTCCTTATGATTGTCCTCACTGTTTTAATCCAATAACTAATTGGTTGTACTTAAAAGACCTTTAGCTATTTCGTAGCTAGATTTTTAATACTCCTACTATTTTGCAAGACTCTTAAAAATATTGAAAAAGTTAAGTTATCTCAAACAATTTGAAATGAATATTTTATTGATATATTTATCATTCAAATTATCCAACCTAAAAGTATTTAAAAATAAAATATAAATTGATTATTTTTTAATTACCAATAAAGAGAATTGTTAATCCATATGACTTTAATGAAAATGAATATTAACCTATATGATTTTATTTATTAGTTAAAAAATTTATTAACCTATAATGACCCATGGCAATTAGACTATCATGGCATGAAGTTGAAAATGGCAAATTTCGGTTCCTTCGTTCTAATTTCCTATAGCCCACGCTCACCCCTGCCACCATCTCTTATGTTCTTCATTCCACTAAATTATATGCAATTTTATTGAATTGTTTAAAATCTACACGTCATAGTCTTATTAGGTTTGTTGTGGAGCTTTTGAATTTTCTGACAACTCGGAGGCGATGAGTAACGACGGACCTTGCCGAAATACTGGGGCTGGAGTAATTCGATTAACGAATTCAGAAAAAGCCATTCGTTGTGGTCCTGACTCCATTCATCGGGAAGAAGATAAGATAATGATTTTGTGGTTTTGACTTTATCCGTTGGGAGAGCATGGAGTAGAGTAAACATTTATTTACCTATGAGTAAAAGTCGAGAGGATATATGTAAACATTTATTTACACTTTTGTAAAGGTCCAGCACCTCACCCTGTTGGTCATTGTTGGTAAAGTGAATTCATTTTTAACATTTAGTTGTCTCTCTATCTCACCTTGTTAGTTATTGTTGGCAACATGAATTCATTTTAACATTTAATTATGTATGTGTTTTATCTTTTTTGATTTTGTTGGCAACATGAATTCATATTAATATCTATTTAATTATTATTTATAAGGTTGTTGTATAAAATGTTCGATAAATTATTGTCAATTTTGTATATAGAAATATATATATAGATATATATATTCTCATTTTCTTAACTCCCATATATATATTTTCTAGCATTTAATTTCTTTTAAAATTTTTGTTTAATTTTTAAGAAATAATTTCCCATTATTGTAAACGTTTTTTTATTTTCATTTTAATTTAGTAACAAATAACTAATTTTAAAATTAATTATAAATGTGTTTAAAATGGGTTTTGTGAAGGTTATATTATTTTATTATATCTTATTTAACATTCCAAATATTGTTTTTTTTTTCGAGGAGAAAGATCCTAATTTTATTAATTAAAACAAATAGCTCATCAAAAATTGCAAAAAATAATGTACATGTGGGGAGAAAAATCATGTTTTTCTCCCTTTCTTCTTCTTCACCTTGCACCACTTCCCTTGAATCAACATCGAAGATGTAAGTGCAAGTGAAGTATCATCCTCAGGTTGAGGGTTTTGTTTATCAGAATCGGAGTTGTCTAGTGTATGTAGTCATTTGGATCCAGGGGTATCCATTGTGTCTGGTATATTTACTAGCTATGAGTCATAGAAGATTGTGGATGTAATTCATGTATATTGTGGACGTAATTCATGAGCTTCTGATTCCTTTTTCGTATGATTTTCCTCATTGGTATTGGATGTTCCACACTAGCTTCCTCCTCCACATGAGAGCCTGGTGGTGAAAATTGCCATCCCTTGGCCTGTTTCCTGTTTTCGTCTTTCCACGGGTGTATTTTTTGGCTTCAGGCACTTATTTTGTAGGTGTCCTATTTGCCTATAGTTTCTACATCTAAATGTTGTATTTCTATAATCAAGTATATGTGTCCAACACCACTGTTTGTGCTTCAGTTGAATGTGGTCGACAAACCTTTGTTGAGATCTACTTCTACACATATTCGTGCGAATGTGAAAATTCTTTTCTCTAGTCTTTGTGTGTCCATTCTAATGTGTCGCCCGATGGTGTTGTTGATGCCTGCAAGGTTTGGCTGGTTCCATAGATGTAATGTTGATGCCTGCAAGGTTTGGATCATTCCATAGATGTAACAGGAGGTTTTGCAGATGAACCCAAACTGGCATCCTAGATACAACCATAGTATTTGCATCAAATTCCGGAAACCATGGCGTGATGAAAAGACCCATCGATCCCGAGAACCATGGTCCTTTCTGTAATATGATGTCTGTAGCCTTTGTTGATGGGAAATTTACAATGAAAAACCCCTTAGAACAGAGATGAATATCATAGTGAGCACTGCAGTTTGTGAAAATCCAGTGAAAGAGCTCAGTGGGTTTTGTGCAGAAATAGTTGTATCTACAGATAATAGCTTGTTTTCCACAAATATTACAATGCTCATTTGTTTCTGGTATATCTCTATTTAATTTTAGGATTTGATTCAATTTCTCCAAAATATATGTACATGGTTCAGTTCCGGCTTGCTTTGTTGTGGCGGAAGGTGAATTTTTCTCTTGGAGGATGTTTTTGAAGGAAAGTCCTCCTTTTTTGTGCTTTTAATGTATTTATTTGTTTTTGGTTGAATTTCTCTAAAAGTATCCTCTTGAATGATTTGTTTTATTGTAATATGTTGCACCACCTCTCAATCTCAAATTGAGTATTATAGTAGACACAAGTAAAATATTGTATTATGTGAGAGGTTTGGGATCCTAGAGAGCTTTTCCCTCAAAACATAGTTATTGTAATCCAGCCGGATATCCAAAATGATTTGACATAAGATTCTAGAAATGCATCACACAGTCTATTCCATGAACCTAGATCAATAATGACATCTCCGAAGGGGTTTTAATAAAAAATTTAAATAAAAAAATATTAACTAGCGATGAGGGTTCTAATTTTGTCTAGAGGTAGCATGACCAAGCAGCCTCAGGTGCACCATAATGTAATGGGATCTCTGTGGGCTCCTTCAGGAAACTATTTCCTTGTTCCCTATAGTGAGACTCCTTTTCGGCTTTCTTCGCGACCCTGCAGACGATCACGGGGATAGAATTCATCACGGCCTTCGGAGCAGCAGTCTTACTGGCTGCAGCTGGATCCTTGGCATTGAGGGCCAACGCCTTTGAAGCCACAGGTTTCGCACCAATATTTGGTGCCTCATATTTCTTTAGGGCCTCGGGCACGACCATGACATATGGGCATGAAGCGCAATACACGTTTAGAGCCACGATGGCTACATAGATCCTCTGTAAATGAGAGCGCTGTCAGCTTCATCCATTTGGGATTCCCGTTCGACACCTTCACGGGCTTTTCTCTGGCGTCTATGTAACCTTCATACGTCACGGCCACAGCCAGGATGGGATCCGCTGTAGGGCCAATCGATGCCATTGACCAGTCGGCTCCAGACCCTAGTAGAGCTCTACTCATCATCTCCATTCCAATATCATCCACGATGAAATATTAAAGAAAGCAAAATAAAAATAGTGGATTTGGGAGAATGCGTAAAAGATCCTGCATGAAAAAGATACCACCAGGAATAATAAATGCATGAGTCGAGTGTCCATTCTCTACACAGATCATATATTTCCAACAACTTTGGATCACCTGAATCCCTTCCAGTGTGGTTCCCATAGAACTTCGGTCCTCCTTTGATGTTCATCGCAACAACAATACCCCACTGTGCGGATTCCTTTGATCAACAGAAACAAGCATAAGCTCGATTGCAGCGAATTCAACTTTGCAGCAGCTTAAAACCCTAGCGCACATTTTTGCCCCGCTCTCCATTCTCCTCCTCCCTCACATTACAAATATTAATATTTACAAGAAAACCTCATATATAAATATAAAGCATTCATTCAAAAAATTTTAAAATTTTATTGTAATTAACTTCAAATTTAATTTAATATAAAAACATTGGAAAATGTAATTAACTTAAAATTTTAATATAAAAACATTTCCAACTTAACAAGAAGTTTATAAATTTATTAATTTGTTTAAATAAATTGATATTAATAACGAATGAACAACACCACTTTAAACAAAATAAATAACTAATTTATTAGTTAATTAATCTGTTATGATACAGAATGGGTGGAGTTTATAACTTGTTATAATATGACAAAAACATATGGTTGTGAATTTTCTTTATAAGCATCATCACCATTTTTTGTAAGTTTGAAAATAACATGTTTTCATGATTGATTTTAATCAATATATACTTTTCAACAATACAAATAATTACAACATCACAAGTGACTATGACAATGATATTTTTTGAAACCACAACCATTCAATGATAGTTTAAAAATATATCAAAAGTCTCTCGTGATGATGATAAAATACAAACAAAATAAACATAGAATTTAAAAATTAATTTACAAATTGATGTCTTATGATCATAGAATTTCAAATGTATGTGGCTTTAGTTTATGCTATGTACTTTTTTTTGTGCTCTTGTTTTCCATTGGTTGTTTGTTATCTTTGTATGTGTATAATTCTTTTACACATATGTAATCATATAAAATAAGTACTTTGCCAATGTGTAGAATTTGTATACTAAAGTACTGATCTTTAACTTGTAGCTTAATTTAATAAATTCTTGTTTTTTTTTCCAAATGACAACAACATCATGAATGAATTTGAATTTCTTTCTAATTAATCATTTTTCGTAATTATATAGAATATTTATGATGATAGAATTTTAAATGTTTGTGTTTTTATTTTATGTAATGAATGTTTTTGTTTTTGTATGCCCTTGTTTGTGTATAAACTTTAGAACACCAGAAAGACTTTCATTAGAATATGCCGTATGGATGGTCATCACCCAAATTGACTATTGACTTGATACAAGTCACATCTATGATGATATTACACACATAAAATATAATATCTAAGAATTACACTTGCAATTAATTGAATGTGTATTAAACTATATATGTTTAAATTAGCATTTAGTTTAACAAAATCTCATTTATTTTTGCAAATGACCATGGTTTTTTTTTGTTTGTAAGTATCATTATGCAATGCACATCTAAGAATAAAATTATTTATAAGTATTTTTATTTAACATATATTTATGATTAGTTACAAATGGATGTTTCATGATGATAGGGTTTTAATGTTTGTGTTTTTATTTTATAGAATGTATTTACTTGTTTGTCATTGCGCTTGTTTGTGCTTATATATCTATGAATTCTAGAACACAGAAAAACCTTTCATTATAATATACCATATGGAAGGTCACTAAACAAATTGTCTATAAACTTGATACGAATAACCTCTATGATGATTTTAATCATGCATAATATCCAATGCAAGAGATACACTTCAAATGAATTGAATGCTTGCATTAACTTATCCATGGTAAATTTAAAAAGAAATCACTTATTTTGGTAATTGACCATGACATCATGAATGACAAAGTTTTTTCTTTGTAACAACCACTATACTATTCAATGTGTATTTGAAAATCACATTCTTTTATTATTGTTTATAAATAATATAATTTATTTCCTCGGGAAAAATTGTAATTTTATTAATGAAAGCAAAATTACATGTTGTAGATAGTTATAATGCATTCAATTGTGCCAATCGAAATTGGTGATCACAAAGACCAAAAATAAAACTCCAAGTGGTGGTAAACATGTCACCCTTTTCTCCATTTACTCTTTTTAACCTTTTGCCATTCTACCTATTAAGGTGTGGCCATTACAAGCTCTAGCTGGGTCCCTTCATTCGTTATTAGATTTTGCTTATCTAAAACTGAACTTTCAGATACACAATGATATTTTGAATCGCCCGCCACTATTGCTACTGTGATCATCTCATTCCTTGATGTGTGTGCTGGAGTTCGTGAAACTTCATGATTAACGCTCACCTTTTCTATGTTTTCTTGTGTATTTTGGGCTTCTTCAATGGTAGGAGGATCCATTTCTTCACCATTCTCTTCTTTGTGAGGCAACTTTTGTGGGAATTTTCATCCCTTGAGTTTCTTTCTTGTTTACTTCTTCCTCTGGGGTGTTTTCTTGGCATGAGGAAATGAATTTTGTGGATGTATCATTTGTTGGCTTATTTGACATCTAAATATTGTGTTCTCAAAATATAGGAATTGTGTTGAGCACTGCTTGTTGTGTGTCAAGAGAATATGGTCCTAAAATCCTTTGTTGAGGTCTAGCTCCAAAGGAATTTTGGCGATTGTGTAGATTTGTTCTTCAAATATTTGTGTATATTTATTTATTTATCACCATAATATGTTCCCAATGGCTTCTATCACTTTATGGAACCATAAATGTATGGATAGATTATGCAATCTAACCCAAACCAACATTCGAGATACTACAATTATATTGGCGTCGAAATATGGGAACCAAGGGGTGACAAAAGTTCCTGCGAAGCCCCAAAACCATGTACCCTCTTGCAGTATATATTCACAACCCTCTCATGATACAAATTTTACTATGAAACATCCCTTGGAGCAAAGTTGAATCTTACAATTTATTGTCCAATTTGTGAATATCCAATGGAAGAGATCCATTGGTTTTAGCCAAAAAGTGTTGAATCTGTATAGCACTTCTTGAGATTCTTATGTTATGAAAAAATAATTTGTTTATGCTAGATCTACAGTCAATACTGGGATTTGATTCAGTTGTTCCACTATGTAGGGGTTGGGTATATTGTGTTTCTGATTTGGTGTTGTTGAGGCAACACATCTTCCTTTGAGGATATCTATGAAAGAAAATACTCCATTTACTTGCCCTTGATTTGATTATGTTCCTTTGGGAATACTAGATCTAGACACTACCCTTGTGCCCTTTGAATTTATTGGTCGAGGTGATCCTCCCCGATCCTCAATTTTAATAACATGGTGGATAACGGGAGGATGTTATATCTTGTAATAGCACAACTTCTTGCATCGATTTTCATCTGCATATTAGACTTTGTACGAGTAGTGGGATACCCAGAGTGTGCATGATATTGTGCTTTAATTGTTTGAAGTCATTTGTGGCCCGAACCCAAAATAATATTGATTTTCCATTTGGGGATTTGACAAAAATTTGGAAGGCTACCAGATCAAGTGCCCATACTTGACAGTCACATGAATCTTTAGTAGAATCAATGGATAAGTGTGGATCTGCAAAGAGTGATATTGATTTCTGTGGCAGTATTGACTTCATAAGTGATGGCCAAACCACCAAACCCACCCACTTTGATCGAGGAAAATTCTGATCCGGCAAAAAACGAAGCAAACTTTTCACATCCAATGCTATTCTTCCTTTTTGACAAGCTAATGTGCTCAGGGGATTGAGAATATCTAGATTCGGGACCTTTAACAACGGATCTATGAAATGAATTTTTTGATGTCGAATATTCACTTATGTAGCCATTATTTTTCCTTCAGATCTGATCAATATTTCTCTAGTGACTAAGAGGAGACAATTATAAGATTTCTGCTCCAGAGTCGCCTTAATCCTACATAGGTCCATTCCCGACTCACGAATGTGATGCCCTTCACTTCCTTCTATTCCATCATTTACGTACGGGCTGACAAGGTACTCTGCATCAATCATTTGGTGAACAATACTACTAACAACATTGTTTGTGAGTCTCCAAGACTGAACATGAGACTAGAACTAGAATTAACTCCATTCAAAAATTCCATTATCGGACCCGCGAGCAGTGAGATCGTGCCCTAGCGATGACGCAGAAGGTGCATTTGATTTTTGAAGAAACCCGACTGCATAAGGAAAGCAAAAGGAGTAAGAAACCCTAGCCATCACATCGAGATTGTCCTCTTGACACAATTCCCCTATCAATCTTTAATTTGATATTTTAATTAACATATTCTTATCTTAAAACCTCAATTTTTTTGTTTACGATACAAAATGGGTGGAGTTTATAATTTTTTAAGTCTATTTAGTATAAAATCAAAATTTCAAAAATATTTTTATTCAATAAATTTTAGAGATATAAATGACCATGACAATACCACAAGTAACAATGACTAAAGATTTTCCTTGTAATAATCATCACCAATTTTTGTATGTTTGAAAATCACAAGTTTTCATCATTGCTTTTAATCAATATATGCTTTTCAACAATACAAATAATCACAACATCACACATGACTAGGAGCATGAATATTTTTTTAACCACAATCATTAAATGTAAAATTAAAAATATATCAAACAAAATAAACATAAAATTTAAAAATTAATTTACAGACTGATGTTTTGTGATGATATAATTTTGAATGTATGTGGTTTTATTTTATGCTATGTATTTGTTTGTTATGCCTTTGTTTTTGTGTGGTTGTTTGTTTGAGTATAATATTTTTACACACATGTAATATCGTATACAATAATTAATTTTAGAATGAGTAGAATTTGTATATTAACATGCTAATCTTTAAATTGTTGTTTTAATAAAATCTTATTTTTTCAACATCATCAATGAATTTGAATTTTTGTAAGTGCCACTATTCAATGCACAATACTCTTTATAATTGTTTTTAATTAATATGATTTTTATAATTAGCTACAAGTTGATGTTTTGTGATCATAGAATTTTAAATGTTTGTGTTTTTATTTTATGAAATGTATGTGTTTGTTTGTTTATGCTCTTGTTTGTGTATAATTTTAGAACACAAGAAATTCTTTCATTAGAATATCCCGTATGGAATTTCATTGCCCAAATTGTCTATTTACTTGATACAAATCACCTCTACGATGATTTTGCACAGATAAAATATAATATGCAAGAATTACAGTCCCAATTAAGTGAATGTGTAATAAACTATATATGTTTATATTAGCATTTAGTTTAAAAAAAATTCATCTATTTTTGCCAATTACCATAACATCATGAATGGCTATGTATTTTTTGTAAGTATCGCTATTCAATGCATATTTGAGAAGCATTTTTAATCAATATATTGATAATTAGTTACAAATCCATGTTTTGCGATGGTAGAGTTTTAGATTTTTGTGTTTTTATTTTATGTAATGTATTGGTTTTTTCATTTTTATTTGTATGTATATAAATTCTCGAACACAAAAAACTTTTATTAGAATCACTTGATAGAAATAACTTATATGATGATTTTAAGCATGCATAGTATCCAATGCAACAACTACACTTTAATTGAATTGAATGCTTGCATAACTTATCTATGCTCAATTTAATAAAAGTTCACTTATTTTGGTAAATGACCAGGACATCATGAATGAAAGTGTATCTTTTTTTGTAACCACCATTATTCAATGTGTGTATTTTAAAATCGCAATAATTTTTAATGAATATTCTTATAATTAATTACAATTTTATGTTTTATGATAGAATTTCAAATTTTTGTGACTATAGTTTATTTCATGTATATTTTGTGTTTGTGCATATATAATGGTTTTACCCATAAATAAACATAGTGTATAACAATTACACTTTAAACGAGTTGAATTTGGGTTTTAACTTATTTTATGTGCAAAATTATGTGCGAATTGATATTCAATTTAATAACATCCCATTTATTTCTACAAATGATCATAACATCTATTAATTAAAATATCTTTCAATAATAAAAATAACTATAATATCACAAATGATTATGATGATAAACTTTTTGCAAGCACATCTACTCAATAGATTTCAAAAAATACACCACAAAACAGTTATCATAATTTGGAAGAACTTATGTACTTTAGAGATTAATTAGCTAGAAATTGATGCTTTATAACGATAGAATTTTAAAATGTTTTTTTTTTTTTTTAGTATGGGTTTATTTGTTGTGTGCTTTTTTGCCTTTTTCTATCATGATTTTACACATACATAATATCATAATATTAGAAGAAAACGAGGAAAAAGTCAAATATTTTATTTTAAGTCACTTATGTTCAACTTAATTTGTTTACAAACATTTTAATCAAAATATATTTCAAAAATACAAATCTAGAGTTGAATTTTATCCTTTGATTTATATTTCGTTTAAGTTAATAAATTAATTTTCAAATAAAACATACAATTCATTTAAAAAATATACAACTTTCTTTTTAAACATGCTAAACATGTCTTTTTCAAGGTGCTTATGTTTCCTCTAATTACAAAAGTGAATTGTAATAAGCCTTGGTAAATTTATGTTATGACCTTTTTAATTGAATATTTAATTTCCCCTAACGAGTCAAAGTTGGTCAAGTGATGTGACATATGACAGTGTAAATATTTATTTTTATTAATATAAAAAAATTGGCTTTTTGTGTTATAATTCTTGAAAAATGATTAAAAGCTTACATGTGATATTATACTTCTAATTCACATGGAAGGAGTTATGCCCAAGACGAGGCAAGATAAAAATTAAACAAAAATGTTCTTTTTGCTAGAGTTGAATTGTTCATTTTCCAGACTACCAAGAAAAGACATGACTGAAAATAAAAATGTCATGGGTAAAACTCACTTAAACGGATTGTTGGAGATAAAATGGGTTGTATAAAAGATAAACGTATATTGGGAAAGAATGATTGTACTCATACCAAAAAAGTAGCAAGATTATGCTAAGGGTCAAGGAAATGTCAATTGGGAAATCACTACTATTTGTTCTCCTCAGAAGTAGGAGATAGAGCTTTGGGAGAGTTAATTGGAAACATAGTTCTTGGTTAGAGGAATCAAACACATTTTAACTTATTTCCGACAAGAAAATGTTAGATAATTATATTCTAAAAAATAATGCACTTGAATGTGTGCAAAGATGCAAAAGGATATTATATAATAAATTAAAGAATCTTGTTTCGATGGATAAATATATAAACATCCACAGTAACCCTTATTCACCTACAAAAGTATAGTCTGTTGTAAGCTACTACAAAAAAGAACTATTGGAGGTAATAAAAATAAATTTATACATAGTTTGACTTGTACAAAAATAAATGTATACCTAGTTTAGCTTGCTATAGATCAAAGGACTGAAATCATGTCAATTGGCCATGGAACAGGTAGCCTTGGATAAAGTATTACTAGGGCCTAAAGGAAAACCTTTAAAAACTCCCATTGCAAGTGTTCAACACACCCCTTGCCTAATTTTCATATTCTCTTCTTCAAAGAAAATGATATTAATAGTAAATTATATAAAATCATTATGTAGAAACAAAATATATAGAGTTGACATGAATATTTAATGTGTCTTCATAGAATATAAATAGAACAAATATCATAGTATTGTAAAACTTTCATGGAATGACTTCATTACACACATAACAAGTAAATAGATTGTATAAATTGTTCTTATGAATAAAAAGAAATATTTACATTGTTGGGGCTATAAGACAATCAAAACCATTTTCTCATAATTAAATATTCTCACTAACAAAGAGAGGGTAAATCACTTGAATTAAAATTGATATACATGCACTGTTTTGAGTGTCACGCCTTTTGGGAAAAGCCCTCGCTACTTTTGGGTTTTCTTTACACTCAAACAACATCAAATTTCCTTGTAGCCAACATCAAGTGAAAATCAGAACCAACATTGAAACCCTCTAAAGAGGAAGTGTTTGATAAGCACTTGAAGGCCAAAGAGTAGAGAAAAAAAACTTGCATAAATTTTGACCCCAAAACAATGTCACAAGATAACCCAAGTTAGTTGTAGACTAACTTACACACAGAAGAAAGGAATTCCTTAGTTTGGATTGGAATCACAATAAATTAATCAAGCAAAGAACATTATAGAGTGTTTTAAGATATTTAGAGTCCAACGCTAGTAATATAGATGACATCCTTCAATTTGATACTTTGTTGTAGATGGAATAACATTAGTATTGTACATATATGCTTGTATAAATAAAAATTATACCGAGATGAGAATCAAGTTAAAATATAATTATAGAGTTAAAATACTCAAAATCTTGTAGAATATTGGAAGGAAATCCATGTATGAAGGGTACTTCATTTCGAAATCGTTGAGAAAAATAGAAACCATGTTGAAATCCTTCGAGGGAACCATAACCAATGTATGATACATTGCAACCAAAAAGTTAGAAGTAAATAATTACAATCATATACCCAATATGCAAAAATGGCTAAACTATAACAAACATAAGTGAATGTAGAGGGACCAAAGACCTTGTGATGGCTTACTGAAGGATTTCATCCATACCACATTTTTCAAGGAGTCTTTTTCTAAGAGCGTGAGATGGACATAACATTTTCACATAAATTTCACACAGAATCACATCATCCCAAAACATCAATGTTCTATTTTTGAAAATCCTCATTGAGTAAACTATATTGAATGTAGTAATGTTCATTTTTTTAACTACATAGTTTTGTTGAGAATTGTATGCAACTATGCTCTGATGTTGAATGCTATGTTTGCAAAGATATTTTTCATATTCATTAGATTACATTATCTTCCATTAACAGTATGAATAGAACCAATATGTGATTATGCTTCATATCCAATCCATACATGAAAATCCTTAAAAGTTTTGAAAGCTTGAGATTTACTTTTCAATAAGTGCAACCAACACATTCCAATGTAATCATCAACACAATTCTTCGTACATTTCTTTTCATTAGCATAATGAAAATTCATAGGAGCACACAAATTAAAATATATATGTCCAACCTTTCTACATGAATAAAGGGGCCTTTCTAGCGAATTGCAATAAGGAACAATATATTTCTTAGATTGCTAGTGAATGTGAACAAGGAGAAAATTATCTCTACAATAATAGGAGATAAAGAATAAGTTAGAAATGATTATGCGTAGCTATAGACCCATCCAAATAAAGAAGTTGTAAATCCCACATATATTTATTAGGGTATTCAATTAACATATTTAATGCTTAAAGTAGTTAGGTATAACAAAATAAATATGTTGAGTTCTCGTTCTGTGTGAATTAAATCACCCTTGAAGAGGAAAGGGCAAGATTAAGTAGAGCGGAAAATGAGATAATATTTGCGGATAGTCTAGAGATCTTGGTATAATAAAAAATGTTCCAATGTAAATAAGCTCGATAATTTTCCACGTAGTAGAGAATTTTTTGGGGCATAATATTTAGAGTGGGTTAATATTCCATGATTTTCCAAAATAAAAAATAAAAAGTACTTGTTGATTTTGACATTTATTTATTTGCTCAAAGTTTATACTTTAAAATCATTAGAGCTCTCAAAATTTTTACGAAAATATCATTAAAAATTTTACATTATGCATCTTAGGGAGTACTAATGTTAGAAAACATTTATAAGCTTTAAAATAAATTTCCATCATTGAAATTTTTTCTACTATATAGGACCCTTTCAGAAGAAAGAAAAAACATGGCATGTTGTGGAAATATATATGAAAGAATTAAGTAAGAGAAGAATAGCATGAGACTTTTTTTTAATAAAACTATTATATTTGGAATAACTAACAAGGAATAATGTTGTGGTCATTAATGTTGCAGTGTTGCCAAGGCTTTTTTGACATAGTACGGACAAAATCCTCATTTGAAGGGTGTGTACATTTCATGAGATTTTCTCTTTGAAATGATGAAAGATAATTTAGGATACATAAATGTAATTATGTTGCACTTTAGTGAAAGAAACAATGAATGCTTCTTTTATTTAGTTAAATTTTTTTATGCATGTACAAGTTTGTTTCACCTTCATGGTTTCTTTTGATCACAAGGAGAACTAAGGAATTTGTACATATATAATAAAAATATGAACATTTTTAGTACAAGAGTTGCAATAGGAGGTGATGTAGGTGTTACCTATCCTAACGAATGTGTACTATTGAACAATTATCTCTTTCTTAACGAAAAGTATTACCTTTCCCATTGAGTGTATATCTATTTTATTAGATTTCATATATTTTAATGTTTTTCCTAAAATATATTTATTAACTAGTCAATATCCATCAAAAATATATTTTTATATTTTAATACACTCTCTTCCAAATCATGTGGAAGGTTAAATAATGATGTTAGAGAAACATTAATATGTGTATAATGATTTCAATATATTTTGTTTTGTATCCTTTAAATTCGATTCCTAAAGAAATAAATGGGAACGCATTCGAGATTTCCATAATTTTAATAGAAAGGTATTTCATAGACTCTAAATATCAATGAAAGTTAGTGCAAGCCATTGCATTGAACTCAACAATGCCTTGGATTTCAATGCGAAGCCTCAAAATTTAACTTAGAATTGATTACACAAAAAGAACAAAAATATTAAAAAAATCATATTACAAACATATATATAATATATATATATATATTATATATAATAATTCTAAATTTAATATATTAATAATTAATATATTAATGTAATATTAATATAAAATATCAATGAATTAAAAAAAAATTGAATACATAATTTAACAAAATCTCAAATACATATAAATAAATTTGTGAAAACATATTTATGATTCCTTAATTTTGTTATATTGATAGTGTGTATAGCTTATAATAGGATTTCTATAATTTTAATTTAATTATCAAAGATCAATAGGTTGATGCTAGAGATTCATTAATCAATAATTAATGTTTTTAATATTAGTCATTAAGAAGGTTGATATTGATTTAAAATGTAGTTATGATCTCTATTCCTTCTCAATTTAATTGAAAAAATTGTTTGAAAATTAATTTAAAATATATTATATATAGAATATTGTCAGTATAAAATTTTGGTTTTGTTATAACTATTGTGACCATATAATTAAATGGATGGAAAATTTCTATAGCCATCAAATTATGATAAGAATCAAAACACTAAACCCATTATAAATATTGCATTAACCAAGATTAAACAATTCATAAAAGTTACTAAACTATATCTTCATTATTATTCTTATTGTTATTGGAGTTATATAATATATAAAAATATGTTTATCCGTGTAGTTTCACCTCACTATTATTATGGAAATCCTTTAATTGGAAACATTTCTTTTTACATTACCATGG
>APFE031449088.1:0-40843 GCA_000404065.3 Pinus taeda | reverse complement strand
ATTTTTATCAATAATCTAGAATATATAATTTATATAGTCCTCTTTTAAGATTTACCCATACATTAAGCAATATGAATGAGTAGAACCTCTATTCAAAGAAGTGTCATGGTATTTAGCACTTATAATTAATTTAGTATAAAATACTAGTGCGGTCTATGCGACACATGCATATGTAGCTATCATATGCATGTACCGTATGCCTGTTATATTCTTGCGTTCTTTATATTTATAGATGGGTTGTTACATTCTGCGCTCTACGTCAGCTTTCCCAGTTTTTCCCAATAGTTTGTGATGTTCCCGACAGTGCCGATTTCTGCCCTCTACGTCAGCTTTCCCGACAATTCCCAACAGTTCCGACTGTTCCCAATAGTTCCGACTTCTGCCCTCTGCGTCAACTTTCCTGGCTGCTGCACTGATCCTCTCGGCACTATCTTTGCCTCTCTGCTTCTATATTCACTGCCCCCCAATTGCAACTCCAGCTCACTCTCTCAACTTTCTCAGCAAACCCAGCCCCAGAAAGTCGAAATCTTGATCTCTTGGTTTGTGTTCCAAGTGACCCTCAAGCCTCCTCTTATACTTTTCTCGTTGACAGATTAACGACCGAGATTAAGTCCCTAATCAATGGCTAAGATTAGATCTGGCTTGATCCATGCCTTTTGGACCATTCTAGCACAGTTTTATATTAATTCACATTAATATTTTATTTTCCCTAAGTTTAGACTTAGGGACTCCATTAAAAATATTAATTATTTTAATATCTCCCAAACTGTTTAGAATCTGTCCAAACACTTTTTGGGTATTGGAGATCTCATGTGTCTTAGCCTCTCCACCAAATTTCGTGGCTAGAGCACATTCGATGCTGCCCCAAATCAACACTCCCTCTTAGGACACATTCGATGGTCCAAAAGTCATGGATCAAGCGAGATCTAATCTTAGTCGTCGATTAGGGACTTAATCTCATCCGTTGAATTGTCAACGAGAAAAGTATAAGGGGAGGCTTCAGGGTCTCTTGGAGAATACACTAAGTTGAGCAAGAATTCGATTTTCTGAGGCAGGGCTTGCTGAGGAAATATAAGGTGTGATTAGAGTTGCAGCGGAGGGGCATTGAATGTACGGGTATTGAATGTACTAGCAGAGAGGCAGAGATAGTACCGGGAGCATCAACGTAGAAGTTGGGAGAGGGTTGATCCAAAGCCAGCTAGAGGCCACGCAGAAGCAGCCAGAGGCCATGCAGAGGCAGTCAAGAGCTGCGCAGAGCCCAAGGAGGGATAGCGTGGGAGACACAGAGCCTCCAGAGGCTGACGTAGAGCTCCGAGAGGGTGACGGTAGGCTAGAGAGGTTGACGCTGGGCAGACGCTGGGCCAAAGAGGCTAACGCAGACCCTAGAGGTTGACGCTAGGAGATTTCATGGGGAAAATTGGGGCTAATATCTATCTCTGACTGAGAGGTACTACTTTCGAGGGCATTCTCTGTTGGGGGAGCCATTTCTGGCATCCAGATCGTATTCTGAAACTGCTTAATAATAAAACCCTCAGATAGTTGCACCATTTTCCTGCATTGGGTTTTTCCAGGGACATTAGTCCAAAAATAATGGTGTCACTTGTGTGCTTGTTTTTCCTTCATTTGATGATCTGTATGTGTTGAGACTGTACTTGTATTTATTTTTAGTATTTATATGGTAAATAATTTGTTAATTAACATAACAAGTAGAAAGAAATAAATCAGAAATTACAAGAAGGATTTATAACAGTTAGACTTAGAAATTCCAATGCGGGAAAAATAGTGCAGCAATTCTGAGGGTTTATTATTATGCAGTATTTCCTTGAGTACAACTAGGTGCCTAACTGGCTCACCCGACAGAGAAAAATACACAGAAACAATACCTCTCTATTCGGAAATAGGTATTCAGAAAACCTGTCCCACGAAACCCTCTTTGGCGACTTTGAAGCTCAGCGCTAGCCTTTCTGGCCTCTGTGTCAGCCCTCTGAGGCACTGCACAGCCTCTAAGACCCTCTACATCACTCCAGCAGCGTCTGCATGGATGACGCAGTCCCTCTGGCCTCTGTGATGTCTCTGTTGGGCTCTGCATGTCCTGAATTGGATGTTGCTCTCGCTCTCCCTACTTCTGCGCTGGTCTCTCAGTACTATCTCTGCCTCTCTGTTCAGTACTCGTTGCCCCTCGCCGTTGATTGTTGATTCACTTTTGCTTAGGAACCCCACTCTAACAAAATGAATGACTGATCACTCTAGTGTATTTTCCAACTGACCCTCAAGCCTCCTTTTATACTTTCCTGTTGGTCCATCAACGGCCGAGATTAAATCTCTAATCAACAACTAATATTAGATTTGGCTTGATCCATGAGTTTTGGAAACTTCTAACCCAGTTTTATATTAATACCCATTAATATTTTATTTTCCTAAGTTTAGACTTAGGAACTCCATTAAACATATTAATTATTTTAATATCTCCCAAACCGGGTATAATCTGTCCAAACCATTTTTGGGTCTTGGAGATCTCACGTGCTTTAGCCTCTCCACCAATTTTCATGGCTAGAACACATCTGATGCTACCCCAAATCAACATGCATCTCCCCCTACATCTATGTTGCTGCTGGTCCTTCCTCCCAACACTACATCTGCATTGCAGCTCTCTCTCATCATGTTGCATCGTGCTGCCCATAGCACTACCACTTCTAATTGTTGCACTGCAACTCAGTTACTGAGAAGTAAGTAACTGATCTACCCAACCACTTACATCCTTGTCAGCCTAGAAGCCCCCTGATGTTGAAGCTACCTCTGCTGCTATCCTATGCGCCCTCTCCTGCCTCTGTGCTGCTGCAACACCTATGTGCCTCTCACACTGCTGCAACCACCTTTGTGCCTTCCTGCACTGCTACAACCACCTCTATGCCTCTTGCACTGTTGCAACCCCCACTGCGCTGTCATAGACCACTACACTCTAGCACTACCTTGTTGCTCCATCCACATCTTGCTTCTAGCGACATCCATCATCTTGCTACTGTCTCTCAGGGCTCCCGTAGCCGGATCTGATCCAAGAGTTTGGTTACCTCAAGAATCCTGCCCCTACATCTTTTATAGTCCTCCTAACTACATGGCACAGTCGTCATCCATCTCGACTTCTTTCTCTGCCTTAGCCAGAGTTGCCTTGGGGTCAGAAGCCTCTCCCTTATTCTTCTTACTGGGACACTAGGTTGCATAATGACCGAGCTCCCCACAATCGAAGCACTTTATCTTGGAGATGTCCTTCTTCATTCTCTTCCCTTGCTGTCCCGCTGATGCTATAGCTGCATCCTCCTCCTCTTTCTTGATTCGACCTCCTTTGCTGCTACTTCCCGCTTTGGTCACCCGTCTGATCTATTCTTGGCGAAGAGCTACCCACATCTCTTTCCATCTTGGAAGATCAGCTCAGCCCAAAATGCTTTGGACAAATGTCTCCCAATCCTTAGAGACTGCATTCAGGTTGGTCCTCACCATGAACTCCTGATCAGTGTGGCCCCTATGGAAGTAAGTTGGTCCCAATTCTCCTGCCCTGCTGAGGTATAGATCTATTTGCCCCCCCTTCTGCATTTGATACAACCGTGACTGATTCTATAGTAGCATCTTCCTCTACACGGAAGTGCCTTGATATATTGTTGTTAAGGTATCCCACATCTCCTTTGCCGTGTTCTTCTCGACAATATGCTAAACCACATGATCCTTGACCCCATCAAGGATTATGCAGTTTTCCTTGGCCATTGCATCCTCATACCTTTCGTTATGAGCTAGGTCGACTGGGATAGCCAAGGTTCTCAAGGCGAAGCCCTTGATGTGATGTCTATCCAGAACAGACAAGATCCTAGCCTTCTAGATGACAAAGTTGGATGCCCCATCCAAATTGTCCTGATCCCTCAGTCTGTTTCTTACCATCTCCGCTCTTCTACTGGACACCCTCTGAGTCTCGACTTCCCTTCTGGAAGTTATCTCCTAGACTCCCTCTGAGTATCGATTACCCTCCTAGAAATCGTCCTGCCAACTGTCGAACTGCTCCTCTCCGATCCTCTTTGCAACTGCAAAACTCAGATCTAGATTTCTTGGATAGAAATCCCTCTAGCCAACGACTCCCTCTACTTTGGTTCTGTCCCGTTAGGTATTGTTATGTTTCAACAACAACAACACCCACCCGGCTTCGCAATCCACAATCTGCCCACAGCTCCTTAGACCCCAGCAGCTGAAGAAACTGAGCTTCTTAGCTCTGCGCAATCCTGGAAAGGCTGAATCGCTCCTCAAGCCAACTGCATCACTCCTACCTGGCTGAGCAGGACGACGTGGCTCTTCATGAGCCTCTTCTGCCTCTCACTGCTTCTACCCTGGCCCTCTCTCTGGCTCGAAATGATGGCGTAGGCCCTCTGCATCACTCTTTCTCTGCTGCTTTCTGCTTAGGAACAACTTCTGTCTCTCGGGACAGTTGTTTCTGCTACAAATTTTTTGATTTAGCTGGAGCCTTCAACTCTCTTGCGATCTGCAATGCTCTACTACCATGTTGGAATTTCTAAGTCTGACACGTTAGAAATCCCTACTACATTATCTAGTTTAATTTCTCCTACTTGTTTATTCCATTAACAAAGTATTTATAAATATAAATACTGAAATAAACAAAAATGCAACCTTAACTCATATACAAATCAACAACTGAAATAACTGAGACAAACACACAAGGGACACTGTTATTTTAGGACAATCGTTCCCAGAAAAACCCAACTTGGGAAAACCGATGTAGCAGTTATGAGGATTTTATTATTAAGCAACTTTCTTGAGTACAACTAGGGTGCCAAACTGGCTCACCCAACAAAGAAATCAATCTGGCAGTAATACCTCTCTTTGGAAGAAGATATTCAGCAAGTCTGCTCCACAAAAATCTCTCTGACGCTTCTCTGAAGCTTTGTGTCAGCCTTCGTGGTCTCTGCGTCACTTAGAAGCCCCCTACGTCAGCCTTCTACTACTCTACACTGGCTCTCTGTCCTTCTGCGTCACCCACGCAGGCCCTGGTAGCCTTTGCGCAATCACTCTGGCCCTCTGTGTGGCTCCTGCTGGCTCTGCGTAATCTCCTCTACCTCTACGCTAGTTGTTCGACACTATCTCTACCTCTCTTCTATGCACTCACTGCCCCTCACTACAACTCAAATCACTTGTTTGATTTCTCTCTGTAAACGCCGCTCCAAAAAATCAAACTGACTCATCAATCTTGGTGTATCTCCAACTGACCCTCAAGCCTCCTCTTATGCTTTTCTTGTTGAGTCTTCGATGGCTGAGACTAAGTCCCTAATCAACGGCTAAGATTAGATTTGGCTTGATCCATGTCATTTAGAACATTTTCACCCAATTGTATATTAATACCCATTAATATTTTAATTTTCTTAAGTTTAGACTTAGGAACTCCATTAAAAATATTAATTATTTTAATATCTCTCTAACCGGGTGGAATTTCCCCAAACTATTTCGAGGTCTTGGAGATCTCATGTTCTTTAGCCTCTCCACCAATTTTCATGGCTAGAGCACATCCAATGCTACCCCAAATCAACATATCTAAGCATCCTTAGTGCTCCATGGTGTAAGTGTCCCATTCTCTTGTGCATAATTCATTCAGTTCCTTTTCACCATTATAAATGTTGCCTATCAGTGCCATTGAAGAATCCAGCAGAACATTGGTGGCTCGAATGTTGCTTCCTGCTTCCATCCGAAATGCTATGGTGCCTCTCCCTACTGAAGTACACTTTGTTTTGTTTCCCATAGTAATCTAGAAGTCCATTTGTTCTTCTTGATAGCTCGAGAAATATTCTTGTATTACAGTCATATGGGCTGAAGCCCCACTATCAATGTACCAAACATTTGTTGACATTGAAATCTGCTAAGCATGCAAATTCCTCTTCTAATTTGGAAGATAACTCAGAGACATCTTGAGTTTCTATGTTTGTGGTATTTTACTAACTATCTCTGATGCTATCCTGCCCCAGCAACTACCTCAAGAAAAACTGCATCTTCCCCTGAAGACTGCTTTGCAAGGAAAAATACGCTGCAAGTTCTACCTCTGGAATTTTTTGAACTGGAAATAGAGTTTCTCTATCAACTCTCTCAGAGAAATCGATTTCTCCTCAGACTTCTCCCTTCAAACCTTTGAACTGCGCTGCCTCCTGGGGTTTCAAATTGCTGCCTCTGCAGGAATTTCGAACTCCCTCTTCCTTTCTGCTTATGAGCTATTCTACTCACGATCCGTGCTCTGATACCATGTGAAAATTTCTATATAGAAATCCAACTGCAGTGATTAATATTATTTCTTCTACTTATCAACTCAGAAATAAGTTATTCACAGTGTTTCTACAACAAATATCGAAATAAATTCTACTACAGGCTTCACAATTAAAATATTGCAGAAAGTGAATGCAAAGAAAAATACTAGCACAACCATGATGACAGTTATTTTCTGACAATTGTCCCCGTAAAACCCCAATGTAGGAAAACCGGTGTAGTAGATGAGGGTTTCTTTATTACTCTCCAACAAAAATTTCATGTACAAGATACAACCAACAAAATAGAAGAGGATTCTCTGTGAGAAATTTTACAGACACTTCTCAAGGAGTTTCTAATCCAGGAGAGGACCTACTGCCTCCTCTGCGTATCACTGCATTAGCCCCTGCGTGTGAATTGCGTAGTCCCAGCGTCACACTATCGCTATGCTATCACTCCTTTACATCACAGCCTCTGCATTGTCCTCCCTCTGCTCTGCATCTTCTACTCCTGACCTTCAGACTGATGCTGATACCCTCTCTCTCTCCTTCTCACCTGCAACTCTCCCTCTAATTCAATTTTCTCTTGCGAACTTCGACCAATGAGAAAATTGTTGAGTTGGAGTAGCATCGGATGTGCTCTAGCCACGAAATTTGATGGAGAAGTTGAGGCACATGAGATCTCCAATACCCAGAAAGGGTTTGGGCAAATTTTAAAGAGATCAAGAGATATTAAAATAATTAATATTTTTAATTGAGTCTCTAAGTCTAAACTTAGGGAAAATAAAATATTAATGTGTATTAATATGAATATGTGTTAGAATGGTCCAAAAGACATGGATCAACCTAGATCTAATCTTAGTCGTTGATTAGGGACTTAATCTCGGCTGTTGATATGTCAACAGAAAAAGTATAAGAGGAGGCTTGAGGGTCACTTGGAGAACATACACCAAAGTGATCAGTCATTCTATTCTCTAGAGCGGGGTTTGTTAAGAGAGATAGAATCAGTGATTGGAGAGAAGCTGAGGGCCATTGAGTACAGAGAAACAGACAAACAGAGACAGTGCCGGGAGAGCAGCAGAGCATCCAGAGAGAGAGACACAGAAGCAGCCAGTGCTCACGCAGAGCCACGCAGAGGTAGCTAAGTGCTGCGCAAAGCACCAGAGGGGCCAGCATAACTGATGCAGGGCCTCCTAGGGCTAACGCAAGCCAAGAGAGGTTGACGCAAAGCCAACGCTGGGCTAGGATAGGTTGAGGCAGTCAAGATTGGGCAGACGTTGGGGTTTCTAGGGCAGATTGGTGCTGAGTAGCTATCGGAAGGTTTATCCAGGGTTTCAGCAAGTAGATTTGTTAGAAAGTGAGAGGTATTACTGCCAAGGAAATTCTCTGCTGGGTAGGCTAGTTTTGGCACTCAAATTGTACTATGATATTGCTTAATAAGAAAACCCTCAGATAGCTACACCGGTTTTCCCACATTAGGTTTTTTCGAGGACATTAGTCCAAAAATAATGGTGTCATATGGTGTGTTTGTTCTTGTTTCTTTTAGTTGTTGATCTGTAATATGTTGAGCATGCACTAATGTTTATTTTCAGTATTTACATTGTAAATAACTTCTTAAGGAAAATAACAAGTAGGTGGGAATAAATCAGATAAAATGCATGGAGGGTTTCTAACTAAGTAAACTTAGAAACTTCAACATGGTATCAGAGTGTGATTGCAGATCACAGGAGGACTACAAGACATCACCCGAGCGGAGCAATAGCAACAAAAAACAGTTGTCCCGAGGTGACAAAAGCTATTTCTAGCAACGTAGAAGCCAAGGAGTTTGACACAGAGACAACCAAGGCCATGCAGAGGAAGACGGGAGCTGCACAAAGCCTAAGAGAGGCCAGCGTCGCTGACACATAGGGTCAAAGGGCTGACGCAGAACTTCCCAGGGCTGACACAGACCCATCTGGGGTGACGCAGGGCCAGCGTGAGGCAGAGAGGGGCTGACATAATTCATAGAGACGCAGTTGTTGGGGTCTAGAAGGATGCAGGAATATTGCAAAGTGGAGCTGGTGAGGTATTATAGTCAAAACAATACCTGACAGAGTAGGGCTAGAGGAGTTGTTACCAAGGGTTTCTAGCCAAGGAACTTGGATCAGCAGAGTAGTTGCAGTTGCACAAGACGATCAACGTAGGGGGCATCTCGACAAGTGGCAGAAGGATTTCCAGGAGGGAAATCAGGACTCAGAGGGAGTCCAGAAGAGAACTTCCAGACAGGAAGTAGAGACCCAGAGGAGTCGATCAGAGAACTTCCAGGAGGGAAGTAGAGGAGCATCATGGCACTACATGGGGTAAGAGACCAAGATAGGCTGGATGAAGCATCGAACTTCGCAGTCTGGAAGGCCAGAATCTTTTCAATGCTTGACAAGAATTGTGTCAAGAACTTCGCCTTGAAGGTAATAGCTGTCCCAGTCGATCCCAATGATAATGACAGGTACGAAGAGGCGATGGCGAGGGCCAAGTGCATTATCCTTGACGGGGTCAAGCATCATGTAGTACCACATATAGCCAAGAAGGAAACAACATTTGAGATGTAGGAGGCTCTCAAGAAGCTGTACCAACATACTTCTGTGCAGAGAAGAATGCTTCTTGAGATTCAGATGGGGTCGTATCAAATGAAGAAGGGACAATTGATTGACACCTTCCTCGGAGCACTGAATGAGATCCGAGACCAGTTGACTGCTATAGGAGTGACACCGGATCAGAAGCTAATAGTGAGGACAACCCTGAATGTTGTCTCAGAAGACTGGAAAGTATTTGTCCAAAGTATACTGGGCAGAGGGACACTTCCACCTTGGGATGAGATGTGGTCAGCGCTTCGCCAGGAAGAGATCCGACGGTAGTCGAAGGCAGGTAGCAGCAGCAAGGGGATCAAAGTCAAGTAGGAGGAGCAAGATGTGGCCCTAGCATCTGAGGGAAAGCAGGAGAAGCGAAAGAAGAAAGATGTCACCAAGATCAAGTGCTTCCACTATAGGGAGCTAGGTCATTATGCGACTCAGTGTCCAAGAAAGAAGAGTAAGGGAAAGTCTTCCGAGACTAAGGCAGTGCCAGCACGGGCAGAGAAGGAAGTTTTGACAGAAGATGACTATGCCATGAGTGCACACATGCCACTTGAGCGGAAGTGGGGAGACATCGAGCTATAGTCAGGCGGACTACAGGCGGTGAGGGGCAGGATCCTCGAGGTACCCAGCCTCTTGGATTAGACCTTGCTATGGGAGCCCCGACAAGGAGAAGCAGGACTGGCTGGGTGGGTAAAGACGAATGCGGATGGAGCGGCAGAGAGAGCTACAGTGCAGGAGTCCTAAGACAATGCAAGCCTAGCAGGCTACAGCAGTGCGAGAGGCACAGGAGTGTTGCACCAGTGCAAGATGGCATAGAGAGGTGTGCAACAATGCGAGATGCAGGGAATTGTTGCAGCAGTGCAGAGGTCAAAGAGGGAGCACTTGTCGGCAGCAGAGGGAGCTTCAACATCAGTGGGTGTCTCTAGCCCAACAGGGAGGTCAGTTGGGGGATCAGTTACTTACTTCTCAATAACTGAGTTGCAGTGCAGCAGTGGGCAGCACGATGCAACATGATGAGAGGAGGTGCAGTGCAGATGCAGTGCTAGGAGAAAGGACCAGCAACAGCACGGATGCAGAGAGAGTTGTCGTACAGATGCAGCAGTGGCAGTGGCAGTGGCAGAACCATGGGCAGCAGTACAAGAGGCAGCAGTGCAGAGGATGTTGGGCAGGAAGGCCTAGCATCAGCACAGGTACTGATGCGAGATGATCAGAGTAATACTGAGTGAGTATTGCTAGAGCACAGTCCTCGCTAAGAGGGAGTGTTGATTTGGGGTAGCATCAGATGTGCTCTAGCCACGAAATGTGGTGGAGATATTGGGGCACATGATATCTCTAATAGCCAAAAAGGGTTTGGGCAGATTCTAAACAGATCAGGAGATATTAAAATAATTAATATTTTTAATGGACTCCCTAAGTCTAAACTTAGGGAAAATAAAATATTAATGTGTATTAATATGAATCTCTGTTAGAATGATTCAAAAGACATGGATCAAGCCAGATCTAATCTTAGCTGTTGATTAGGGACTTAATCTCGGCCGTTGATATGTCAACAGGAAAAGTATAAGAGGAGGCTTGAGGGTCACTTGGAGAACATACATCAGAGTGATCAGTCATTCTCTTCTCTAGAGCGGGGTTTGCTAAGAGAGATATAATCAGTGATCGGAGAGCCGCTGAGGGGCATTGAGTACAGAGAAACAAAGAGGCAGAGATAGTGCTGGGAGAGAAGCAGAGCATCCAAAGAGAGAGACGCAGGAGCAGCCAGTGCTCACGCAGGTCCACGAAGAGGTAGCTAAGTGTTGCGCAGAGCACTGGAGGGGCTAGCATAGCTGACGCAAGCCCTCCTGGGGCTGACGCAGGCCAAGAGAGGCTGACGCAGCGCCAATGCTGGGTTAGGAGAGGCTGATGCAGTCCAGATTGGGCAGACGCTGGGGTTTCTGGGGCAAATTGGTGTTGAGTAGCTGTCGGAAGGATTATCCAAGGTTTAAGCCAGTAGATTTGTCAAAAACTAAGAGGTATTACTGCCAAGGAAATTCTGTTGGGTAGGCTAGTTTCGGCACTCAAATTGTACTCTAATATTGCTTAATAAGAAAAATCTAAGATAGCTACACCGGTTTTCCCACATTGGTTTTTTCTGGGGACATTAGTCCAAAAATAATGGTGTCATATGGTGTGTTTGTTCTTGTTTATTTTAGTTGCTAATCAGTTATATGTTGAACATGCACTAGTGTTTATTTTCAGTATTTACATTGTAAATAACATGTTAAGGAAAATAACAAGTAGGTAGGAATAAATCAGATAAAGTGCATGGAGGGTTTCTAACTAAGTAAACTTGGAAACTTCAACATGGTATCAGAGCGTGATTGCAGATCACAGGAGGACTAAAAGACATCAGCTGAGCGAAGCAATAGCAGCAGAAAACAGTTGTCCCGAGGTGACAAAAGTTATTCTAGTAAAGCAGAAACTAAGGAGTGTGACGCAGAGCTAGCCAGGGCCACGCAGAGGAAGTCGGGAGTTGCGCAAAGACTCAGAGAGGTCAGCGTTGTCACATAGAGGGTTATAGGGTTGACGCAGGGCTTCCCAGGGCTGATGCAGACCCATCTGGGGTGATGCAAGGCCAACATGAGGCAGAGAGGGGCTGACGCAGTTCACAGAGAGGCAGTTGCTGGGGTCTAGAAGGCTGCAGGAATATTGCAGAGTGGAGCTAGTGAGGTATTGTAGTCAGAACAATACCTGACAGAGTAGGGCCAGAGGAGTTGTTACCAAGGGTTTCTAGCCGAGGAACCCGGATTAGCAGTGCAGGTGCAGTTGCACAAGACGATCAAAGTAGGGGGCATCTCAACAAGCCGCAGAAGGATTTCCAGAGGGAAATCAGGACTCAGAGGGAGTCCAGAAGAGAACTTCCAGATGGGAAGTAGAGACTCAGAGGAGTCGATCAGAGAACTTCCAGGAGGGAAATAGAGGAGCATCATGGCACTACACGGGGTCAGAGACCAGGATAGACTGGACGGAGCATCGAACTTCGCAGTCTGGAAGGCCAGAATCTTATCAATGCTTGACAGGAATCGTGTCAAGAACTTCGCCTTGAAGGTAATAGTTGTCCCAGCTGACCCCAATGATAATGACAGGTACGAAGAGGCGATGGCGAGGGCCAAGTGCATTATCTTTGACGGGGTCAAGGATCATGTAGTACCACATATAGCCGAGAAGGAAACGACATTTGAGATGTGGAAGGCTCTCAAGAAGCTGTACCAGCATACTTTTGTGCAGAGAAGAATGTTGCTTGAGAATCAGATGAGGTCGTATCAGATGAAGAAGGGACAATCGAATGACACCTTCCTCGGAGGACTGAATGAGATCCGGGACCCGTTGACTGTTATAGGAGCGACACCAGATCAGGAGCTAATGGTGAGGACAGCCCTGAATGTTGTCTCAGAAGTCTGGGAAGTATTTTTCCAAAGTATACTAGGCAAAGGGAAACTTCCACCATGGGATGAGGTGTGGGCAGCTCTTCGCTAGGAAGAGATCAGACGGTAGTCGAAGACAGGTAGCAGTAGCAAGGGGATCAAATTCAAGCAGGAGGAGGAAGATGTGGCCCTAACATCTGAGGGAAAGCAGGAGAAGCGGAAGAAGAAAGATCTCTCCAAGATCAAGTGCTTCCACTATGGGGAGTTGGGTCATTATGCAACCCAGTGTCCAAGGAAGAAGAGTAAGGGAGAGTCTTCAAAGACTAAGGCAGCGCCAGCACGGACAGAGAAGGAAGTTTTGATAGACGATGACTGTGCCATGAGTGCACACACACCACTTGAGCGGAAGTGCGGAGACATCGAGCTGTAGTCAAGCGGACTACAGGCGATGAGGGGCAGGATCCTCGAGGTACCCAGCCTCTTGGATTAGACCTTGCTACAGGAGCCCTGACAAGGAGTAGTAGGACTAGTTGGGTGGGTAGAGAAAGATGCGGATGGAGCGGCAGAGAGAGCTATAGTGCAGGAGTCCCGAGACAGTGGAAGGCTAGCCGGCTGCAGCAGTGCAAGACGCATAGGAGTGTTGCACCAATGCAGGATGGCACAAAGAAGTGTGCAACGGTGCGAGATGCAAGGAGTTGTTGCAGTAGTGCAGAGGTCAGAGAGGGAGCACTTGTCAGCGGCAAAGGGAGCTTCAACATCAATGGCTCTAGCCCAACAGGGAGGTCAGTTGGGAGATCAGTTACTTACTTCTCAGTAACTGAGTTGTAGTGCAGCAGTGGGCAGCACGATGCAACATGATGAGAGGAGGTGCAATGCAGATGCAGCGCTGGGAGACAGGACCAGCAGCATCACCGATGTTGAGAGAGTTGTTGTACAAATGTAGCAGTGGAGTGGCAGTGGCAGAACCATGGGCAGCAGTATAGGAGGCAGCAGTGCAGAGGATGTTGGGCAGGAAGCCCTAGCATTAGCATCGGTACCGCTACGAAATGATCAGAGTAATACTCAGTGAGGAGTATTGCTAGGGCACAGTCCTCACTAAGAGGGAGTGTTGATTTGGGGTAGCAACGGATGTGCTCTAGCCACGAAATTTGGTGGAGAGGTTGGGGCACATGAGATCTCCAATACCCAGAAAAGGTTTGGGCAGACTCTAAATAGATCAGTAGATATTAAAATAATTAATATTTTTAATGGACTCCCTAAGTCTAAACTTAGGGAAAATAAAATATTAATGTGTATCAATATGAATCTGTGTTAGAATGGTCCAAAAGACATGGATCAATCTAGATCTAATCTTAGCCGTTGATTAGGGACTTAATCTCGGCCGTTGATATGTCAACAGGAAAAGTATAAGACGAGGCTTGAGGGTCACTTGGAGAACATACACCAGAGTGATCGGTCATTCTATTCTCTAGAGCGGGGTTTGCTAAGAGAGATATAATCAGTGATCGGAGAGCAGCTGAGGGGCATTGAGTACAGAGAAACAGAGAGGCAGAGATAGTGCTAGGAGAGCAGTAGAGCATCCAGAGAGAGAGACGCAGCAGCAGCCAGTGCTCACACAGGGCCACGAAGAGGCAGTTAAGTGTTGTGCAAAGCACCAGAGGGGCCAGCATAGCTGACGCAGAGGCTCAAAGAGCTGACGTAGGCCCTCCTGGGGCTGATGCAGGGCCAACGCTAGGCTAGGAGAGGCTGACACAGGGCCAACCCTAGGCTAGGAGAGGCTGACACAGTCCAGATTGGGCAGACGTTGGGGTTTCTGGGGCAGATTGGTGCTGAGTAGCTGCTGGAAGGATTATCCGAGGTTTTAGCCAGTAGATATGTCAGACACTAAGAGGTATTACTGCCAAGGAAATTCTCTTTTGGGTAGGCCAATTTCGGCACCCATATTTTACTTTGATATTCCTTAATAAGAAAACCCTCAGATAGCTGCACCGATTTTCCCACATTGGGTTTTTCCAGGGACATTAGTCCAAAAATAACGGTGTCATATGGTGTGTTTGTTCTTGTTTCTTTTAGTTGATGATCTGTAATATGTTGAGCATGCACTAGTGTTTATTTTCAGTATTTACAAAAATTGATCTTATTCGGGTAACTGAGTATCTACCTTTGGTGTGTTTTCCAAATGCCCCCGATGTCCTTATAATTTTCTAGTTGAGAACCAACTGCCCAGATTAGATTCTAATCAATGGCTTAGATCATTTGGACTCGATCTTCGTCGTCTTCTAGAAGTTACACCCACAGTTTAGATTAATACCCATTAATTATTTTAATTTCCTAAGTTTAGACTTAGGGTTCCCTTAAAAATAATTAATTATTTTAATAAAACTGTCTCCAGGTGGAATTTCCCAAAACACTTTCTAGTATTGTGGAATACATATGTTTAAGTCTCCCTCCATAATTTGAGACTTAGAGCACATTTGATGCTACCAGAAATCAACAGAATTAAACAATTATTTAGCCAATTGTTCAGATGCCACATCATCTAATTTTGGGGACTTTGACCACAAGAAGGGGGCTGCAACTTTGATTGAGCATATCACCTCAATTGTGAGGAGTTATGAGGCATGCCACCTATCATTAGATTTGGCATGACGAGGACCATCAAATACAGGTGATCCTGACCCCAAAGGCCATAATCTCCCTTGTCACTTTGGTCATCGAAAGCGGGGATTCTTCTGGCTGCTGCTTGGGTTGACATCATTGAAAACCATGGTTCAAAAAATTTAACCTCAAAATACATAGGAGTGTCAATTTCATCTGATTTTTTCTCATGAGTAGAAGCATGGAGATATAGTGCTCCAAGCCTTCACCATTTTTGCTAAATCCTTAGAGCAAACCCCTTAAAGTTCGTGTAGAAGTTTTGTTTGGGAATATTATGAGGCATGGAGAGATATGTTAGAAATACTGAGAGAGGTGGTGAATTAGTATTTTTTTACCAATTAGTAACTTATTAATCTTTTAAGAGCATTAATTAATATTTGACATCAAGTCAAAAACATAAACAAACAATAGATAGTAGACACCAAAATTGTTTAGGTGGAAACCCCCTCCAAGACAAAAAAAACACCAAACGCTTCTCTAATATTTTATGAGTACATTAATGCTTTAGCTCCAATTGAAAGGGAAGCCCCAACTCCCAGTACTCTAGAAAAGTGTTCAATTTTCCATCTCCAACTAGAAGGACGCTCCAACACCCTGGTTTTATCAGCAAATGCTAAAAGGATGCTCCAACATTCTAAGCAAGCTCCAAGTTGCCCTAACACGACTCTACCACCCTGAAGTGTTTTCAGGATCCAACCTAAAGGTGACTTCAACCACCTGCCTAGCACCGCCCAACCACACTGAAAATGATAAATTAATTTACTACTATGGACTCTTGTACCAGGGATAATGCTCCACTTACAATAAAGCAACTTCTGCAATTTTATGTGGGCTTCCGTACCAGGGACAATGACCACTTACGATGATTTCCAACAAAATCCTTTCCATCTATGCTATTCAGATCTTGACACACTTATCCCAATGAAAAATACTTGACATGAACTGAAAACCATGTGAAAAAAGTACCATTTGATGATACAGTGAATGCCAATAACCCTGACTATAGTTGGAGTATTCTTGGAGCCCAAGCTGGTGAATGCTATGTCCTTGCTCCAAGTACTGATAATGAAGCAAGAATCAAATGAAACTGACAATGCTAACACACATCCAGAAGTATGTAAAATAAAAACCTAGCTGTTGTAGGATTGGAACCCTGTTACTGTCATCAAAGTCTAGAATAAGAAATACTATCTGCCACACCTTTGATGAAGCTATCCTGTAGTAATGAAGGTCTGACTGTTGATGTCCTTATAATGATGAGACTCTGTCTAGAAAGTGATATGTCATTGAATTAATGCTTCTAAATGCTTTGAGTGCTTTCCAACTCACAATGCTTTCTGCCTGTATATGTCAGAGTCTTGCAGTAGCTATAGTCTTAAATATACCATTCAATGAGGAACTACATTCCAGGCTGTAAGCTAATAAAAAAATACATTTTCAAATCCCACTCTTACATTCAACATTGTCTTCTCACTCTTTACTGTAGATTAATTGAGGCTTTAGTAATTTGCACAGGAGTACTCAACAGTTGTTTATCATGCAAGAACAAGATCAGCATACCTATGTTATTTCTTCAAAATGAAATCACTTTCTAGGGCCAAATTCTCAAGCTGGAAATACTGGCCTTACATTCTGAAGGATGAGACTGACACAACCTCTGTAGCTGCTTCACTCTTGAACTTCAACAAGTCAGCTCAACAGATGCATATATATCTTTCTGGTACATAGCTTAAGCCTGCCTCAGGGCTTGACGATTAGGCCGCAGTCATATACAATTGGTGTAATTAATATTGTGATGAAAATGTCCCCTAATCAATGGATGGAATGGTCTTAAACTTTGTAAGCTTCAAATATCATGCTTCTTCACTGGCAATGCTCAGATATTTAGTGCAGACAATAGCACTAAAAGAGAAGACCCTTATTCTGTTCTCTCTTCGCTGATCTGGAAGGTTCCTTTCAGAGTTTAACAAGAAAATAACAAATCATCCAGCTGTTCCTCAAATCCACAATCCACAAAGGTGATCTAAGCATATTTTGAAGAATAAGTTACTTCCAGGATCAATGGCATGGCCCTTCCTTTAGAGCTCAGTCATTTCAGAAATAAGGCCAAATGCCCTAACAGTCACAAAGTCAATCTTTCACTAGCCTGTAATAATAAATCTTTGTTCAATTTGATGCCCTAGACCAGACTCCTTATGACCTTGTAGCAAAAGAATTACTTCGCTGGACTGTTCAGTATGATCTTTGCTTCAGGGCTGAGACTTGAAGAATTGATGAAATAAGTCTTGATTGTATCAACAGACTTCAGATCTGATGATGCCCTAATGAGGGCCGAGTTTCAGTGAGCTAGCAACAAATCCTTTGATTTTCCTTGGAGCCTCTTCAACCACAGAAAAATTCAGAATTGGATGACTGAAATCCTTTCCTCTTGCAATGAGAAGAATGACCAAACCATAACAAAAATCAAGTGCAAAAACCCTCTTCAAGCCTCTCGTCTGATGCAACCATACTCCACAGGGCCGAGGTTATTTCAAAGGTAAGTGAACAAATGATAATCATTTTAATCCATATCCAAGAAGAGAAAATCGAACCCTTTAAATAGGTTTAGGAGGGGATTTCAAGAAGCGAGCTGAATTGCAATTTTTGGAGGGAGAACTGTATTTTAGAATTTGAACTTCAATGTCTTGGGGCTCAAGGATTGGAGTCATTTTCCCTTTGAGATAAAGAATTAATATTTTTACTTGAAACCAAACCCCTTGTGGCTTATATTTTCAAATATTTAATCTTTGAGACCCTCCATGAAACATTTTAACCATAACTTTAGATGGAAACCCTACTTCCTTGATTTGAATAATGAGTTGGCCAATGATAGGGTGCCACATCACCCTCCTTTGGGGTTTTGACCCACAAATTGGGTCCTTCATCTTCAAACGAGCATTACTCTCAAACCGTGAAGAGTCTCATGGTGTGCCACATACTACCGAAATCAGCTTGACGAGGAGAATCCATCAAGGGTGATCCTGACACGAAAAACCATGAATTACCATGTCATATTAGTTGACAAAAGGCAAGCATCTTCTGGTGTTGCTTGGGTTTACATCAATGGCAACCTTATATCAACAATCTCCACCTTTGGCATTGATGGAAAGGTATGTACTCCCCGTGCGATCATTGCTCCCCCTGACTTCATACATATGATCTTCCTAACCTGCTTTATCTCCCCCTTTGACATCAATGGCAAAGGGTGGCTGCTCCTGACAATCTACCTACTGTTGTGTACCTACTTTTGTTCCCCCTATTTGCTTAACTAGATAAAGGAATTTGAATGTAAACTTGGGAGAATCCCAAGTTTTTATCAAAGATACTCAACATCTCACACGGTAAAGGTTCGGTGAATATGTCAGTTATTTGCTCCTTTGTACCAATATATTCTTTAGCTTTATGTTCCTCTCTGCAAATTTCTCATGAAAAAAATGATATTTGATAGGAATGTGTTTTTCTTTAATGCATAACAGGACGCTTGGAGATGCTAATAGCATTGGTGTTATTGTAAAACATTGGAATGGGCTCTGTTACCCACCCTTTAATGGGTAATATCCCTAGGAGAAATTTTTTCTCCAAGATGGTCCTCAGCCAACAACTAGCGGCTCCTTGCAGCCATCAGCTAGCTCATTGTGCCATTTTCTCCGCTACATGATCGTAAGTTTGAAGGTGGACCTCCTGAATCTAAAGGTATGCCTTGTCATTTTGAAATTGAGTATTGTAGTCCGCTTATCATGGACACTTCTGGGTGTCGATTAAAGGGGGGATTCAGCAGAAAGAATGAGTTAGGTCTGTGCTTCTATCCCCTAGAACCTCTTTCCATTCATTATTACCACATCCACTATTTCTCCCACCTAAGTCCACATTCCTCCATTGGGTCCACATAGGGTCAGCTCACCCCTTCCCCTTGCCCACACCTTGGGTCATGGCCTAGAATGAAGCCCAGAGGTCGATGCAGCGAAAAAGAAAGTAAAAGCATATATGGCCACATTCAACAGGAAAAGTACCACAAAATGAAAAAAATCGCCCAGACAAAACACATTTAGCACATGGCCAAAAGCCAATACATGAGCTCTACCCCATCATCATGGCCATCACCCTGGTTCCATCGGGTTCTATGAGCCTTCTTTATCATATAGGAACCCATGATTGTCCCAAC
The DNA here is from genome assembly GCA_000404065.3 of Pinus taeda. Lineage (NCBI taxonomy): Eukaryota > Viridiplantae > Streptophyta > Pinopsida > Pinales > Pinaceae > Pinus > Pinus taeda. The sequence goes on along the minus strand of APFE031449088.1, from coordinate 21,690 downwards.
CCCTGGTGGGTGATGAACCGCCCCACCTTAGAGGGGGGAGCTCACTATTATATTGTATACATCATGCTCTAACCCCTTGAGTCCCGAGAAGTTAATCAAAGAAAATCATAAAAAGGCAAAAATCATATAAAGAAGGGTAGAAAAATCAAGGCCGATGCACCTTATGTACCATGATTGCTCCCTCCTACACCTTATAAACCCAAATGTGCGCTTCCCTCTTATTAGCTACCCTTGTGCCCCAACATGTGACCCAGGGCCGCCCCTTCTCATTCCCTACCTCATTCACCTATCTGCCACATGCCACCACCTTTTGACGGATGTACCTTGACTATATTATCCCTTGTAGAAGTAGAAACCACCCAATAGGGTACTTGGTTAACCCCATTGGGAGTTTAGGAGACATTGGCATATCCCGAAGCCCCTTATGGAAGGGCAGGCCATTATGAAGTCCCCACCTATGGTCCATGATTAGGTAAGCTCATTTGCTCGATTTCTCTAATGACTTGTTGTACTGGAAGCCTAAGGAAGCATTGGATCTTATGCATGATTGCATATCATTTCAATTTGGGGTTTGGTCTCCCTATATAGGGTCTTAACCCTCGAGAGGGCTACATTGGCACATGTAGGGTGCGTGTTGAGAGCCATGGGCCTCCACAGTAGCAGAGTACAATCCATGGATCCTCACAACAATTCAGAGATTGCCTTTGGTTCAATTATTGGACGAGGACGATTGATGAGCCCCGAATTGGGTAACTTATTGGGCTCATTTTGCCTAATTGTCCTTGTTCAATCCTCCATTTTTCGTAGATTATGCATTTATTTTAGTATGTTTATAGCATTTGAACGAATAAGGGTGGTCACTCTACCTAGGAGTCTAATACGTGGTTATTTCAGACTTTTTGGACAAATGTTGGAGCAAAACCAAGCAATCATGGGCTAGGTGACAACCAAGCTTGAGGTGAGGATTCGTAGGGGGGTTGTCTAATAGCAGTTGGGACAGCTGAGTCCCTTGAATTTAGGAGGCCTGCTAAGCCCTCGTGATGTATAAATAAGAAGGCCTCAACCTTCATAGTTTACTTTGGAAACTATTGCATTTTTTGCACTATAGTGCTATCACTTTCAGCTCGTTTTCTTATAGCCATTGTGGCATAACTTTCGGGTGATGACTATTTTTTTGATAATGACAAGCAGTCCTATTTCGTATCAGCTCTGAGTTCTTTATAAGAGCAGTAGCTCTTAGGGTTGGGCCCAACCTGAGAGCCAAGGCCTCCTTTATGTATTGTTATTTTTCCTTTATGCATCGTGGTTTCTCCTTTATCCATTTGCAAAATTATCTCTGTTAGGCAGATTAAATTGTGCTGATTAACTAGGTCACTGTTGATGGTTAGAAAGGCTTTTGATGTTTAGATTAAGTTGGTAGGATATCAACAAGGAAAAAGCTTCAGAAAAAGGCCAACGAGCACCTTTGGTTTCACCTCTCCCTCATAGGATCAGGGGCTGGGATCAAAGTAACCTTGCTGTCCCAAACAAAAACACTATTTTTGCTTTGCTATGCAATCACTAGTGTACGATTTTCGTTTGCAGAAGTTGGTTATATGTTCGGATCTTTGAATGCTTTGTTGCATAGTTAATATACATGGTTTCCTTGCAAATAAAGCTTCTGTTCATTCACTTTATTGTTAGCTAGATCAGATTAGGTTGGTATAACTAGGTCTTTGATTACTTGCAAGTCTTTATTGGTTCAGTTGGAAATATACATTGCAGAGCACCTGTACCACTTCTTCATCCACCCGAACTTCGTCAGACCCATCTGTTCCATCCCCTAACTGGGTTTCTTGCCTCACATTTGTCATTTTGCCCACATAACCCTACCATTTTGTGCAACCATTGTTTCAGCCTTCTTTGAACAAATTCAGCCATCTACACCTTCTACCAACTCCATCCACCAGTTCCTGGACCACTTCAAACCCCTATCCTACCTCCATACCCACTCCTTCATCTTTCCTCACTCATCCATCCTCCAAAATCCCATTTCTAAACATCCTGTAGAAATTCCTGAACATCCTGTAGAACCCCTGCAGACTTCCTGTAGAAGCTCACAAATGAGGTTTCTTGATAGCCAAACTCTGTGAAACTCTCTGGAAGGGTGTTAGGGACCCCTTAGGCCCTCTTTGAACCTTCCCGACCTTTTCCAAGTATTTCTTCTTGCCGATCCACCTCTGCACAGTCAAGAACAATGAAAGCCTATGAATGATAATTCTGATAACTTATTCAAAAATACAAAAAGATGTTTTCTTCAGATAGAGGTAGTCTAGACACATGCATTTTACCTTCCTAGAAGTAATGGCATCTCTTTCAGTAGTTTGCATCCTCTTTTTTGCATCAGTGAGACTAGCTGGTCAGATTAGGGTTTGCGCTTTCTTTCAGCTCTTCAGTTTCTTTTCGCAAGCAGATTAGCTTCCTTCAAGTTAGCTTCCATCCATCAGTTAACAAGATTCTTCTCAAAGCTCATAGAAGTTGGCTTGCACCCCTAGCAGACCTATGTCAGCTGACCAAGTGACAGCTGCGGCAAGAGCTAATACTTGTGCATATAGCACCGTCGCTTCCAAGTTTGTTACGAACTACCGGGTTGATAAAAGTAAAGAAGGGAGTCCCAGGAGTTGCAGCATTATTGCTACAATACTGAAACCCACCATTCTTTTTGGCGCCGTTGCCGGGGAAGCATCAGAGTATTTGTGATTGCTGCTTTTCTTCTATTTTCTAATACAACCTTCTGCTAAGTAGTTTATTTCATTTCCATTCTGCAATTTCATTTCCGCAAAAGTAGAGTAGACATTTCCTGCTTTCATAGATTAGCATTTCAATTCCGCAAGCGTAGCTTAGCATTTCAATTTCCCAATTTCAATTCTGCAAGAGTAGCTTAGCATTTCAATTCCACAATTTCATTCCAGCAAAATAGATTAGTCCTCTCCTGTTTTCATTTCCATTCCACATTTTCATTTCAGCAAGATAGTTAGTTGCAGTTCAATCTATTTTAGTTTTGCAGGTACCAGCATAAAAAGCAAAAGCAACCAAAAAATCTTTCCATTTCATGCCTCGTAGGAGCAGAGATAAAACCGGAAAATTCCTACCCAACACCCCCACCACATCACTGAGTCAACCTTCTCTCTTCTTTGGTAACAGTGAGCCAAAAGAACCCATAGGTGAACCTCTTGAGATATACGAAGATCCTATAATAGAAGAAGAGCTAGAGAACGTTCCGTCTGAAGCCATGACTGAAAACCGAAACGATAGAAGAGAAGATGAGAGAATAGAAGGTGCCTTTCCCATCCGAGAGACCAATGGAGACATGAAAATGAAAAACATAAGTCCCTCAGCTTTACCTCACTTCCATGGATTGACTACTGAAGACCCTGATACTTTCCTGTTTGAGTTTGTTGTCCTTTGTCGAACTTACGACTATGCTGAGGACGAGCAAAAGTTGAAACTCTTTCCTTCTACCCTCAAGAATGCAGCATTATGCTGGTTCATGGGGTTACCTGGAAACAGTATCACCACTTGAGCTCAGATGCAGCAAGCTTTTAAAACCAAATACCGGGACTAATATAGGTCCAAGGAAACCAAGGGTGAGATATTTCGGATGACCATGGGAAGTGATGAGTCTTTAGAAGATTACGAGGAAAGGTTCAAACTTAGTTATAAATGGCCCAGGTGCACACTTGACCCGGAATCCCTGAAGTTGGTTCTACTCCGAGGAGTCCCTGAAGACATTCTAGATACCCTTCACATGTTGGCTGGAGGGGACATCTACCAACTACCTTATGAGGACATAAAGACCGTGTTTAGAAACCATTCTAGGGCAGCCCGGAAGAGAGGTAGGGGGAATCCACTTTCAGCTAGTACCACCTTCTCCAAGCATGAGTTTGCTAATAAGATGGAAGACCTCAAAAGTGAGATGAGACAGACTATTGCCATGCAACTTGATACCTTCCGAATTCAGCAAAAGAAAGAGGAAGCTAAGAGGGCTTTAGCCATTTTTTGTCACAGATGCATGAGGAAGCACCCTAAGAATTAGTGTCCATTGCACTCAGTAGAGGAATGTTTCGTTTGTGAGGAAGACCACCGCACCAACCAATGCCCTACCTTGCCTGGATTTAAAGCCATGTACCTAGGGACTGAGGCGGCTACTGAACCTCTCTACTTCCTCAACCAAACGAGGCCACATGGGCCCAGACCTTACCAGCAGGGGATGCAAGGGACATCCCAAGCTTATTATAACCCCAACCAATCCGCTCATATACCTTCTTGGGGCCCCCCTGCTCATCCTTCATTGTCCGCACCTCCTTCGTGGTCTTATCCATCTCCATACCATACTCAACCTACTTCTCATTCATTTCACTCACATGCCCAACCTCAACCTCAGTGGAATGCAACTCAACCGGGGTGGAGGCCTCAATACAACCCTCCTCCCGCCATTTTGCCTCCACCACCGGCTCAACCACAACCATTACCTCCTGCTCCTCCAAGACAACCCCAGATGCCTGCTCAACCGAACCCGAACCCCAACAACAGACAGGCCCAACAAGTATATACTAGGGAGACAACATGCCCTACCTATGTTGTGGAGATTCAGGAGATCAACCTGCGATCTGGGAAGGTCCTTCCAGAGCGCCAACCTCCTCCCCTAGAGGAGGAGGAAGAGAAATAGGAAAGTGAACCCAAAGCCATTCCACCCTTTCCTGAGCGACTAACAGTAACCACGCAACCCAATCCAGAGGAGACTGAGCTTCTGGAAGAACTCAAGCAGTTGTGTGTGAAAATACCACTTCTCCAAGCCATAAAAGATGTACCGATATACAACAAATTGATTAAGGAGAAGTGTTTCAGGCACCCAGGCAGGCGAAAGAGAGATGCCTCAACTATCAATGTCATAGGACAATTGTCCGATCTTATGTTGGGGCAAGTAATCTATCCAAAGTATTTGGAACCTGGGAGTCCTGTAGTTGATGTTCACATCAATGGCACCATCATCCCCCACACCTTGATTGATCTAGGGGCTGCCATTAATGTGATGACCAGGGACACCATGCTTAAACTCAACCTTCAAAGTTCCTTAAGGAAGACCTCGACAGTACTGCAGTTAGCAGACCACTCCACCATGACTCCCGAAAGGATTGTGGAAGATGTCCTGGTGTCTGTTGACTCTTGGGAGTACCATGCGGACTTCTTGGTCCTTCAGCCAAAGGCAAAAATCACTGGATACCCCCTCATTTTGGGAAGGCCTTGGCTAGCTACTGCGGATGCTTACATCAGCTGTCGAGCGGGAAGCATGACCATCAAGAATGGGCCTATGTCCAAACAGCTGGTCCTATACCCTTCTGCCCAACCTCTGCTAGAACATGACTTACCACTTTAGTTGGAAGAAGGAGATGAGGACGAGGTCTACTCTGCACCATTGTGCACAGTGGAGGCCACCAGAGGAGGTCCTCAAACCGAGGATGATTTGATTGAGAACTTAATCCAAAATCCTCCTCCCGGTGCACTGTCCTTAGAAGAGTTGGTAGAAGATACCCAAGTCAGTGCTTTAGTGGACCTCTGTGTGACTGATCCGACCTCTCCCAAAGTTAAGAATGTGGAGTTTGGCCCTGAAAGAACTTTAAAGATCAGCTCCTCTCTCTCTCCCTCTCAGGAAAAAGGGCTATGTAGCCTTTTGAACCGCCATTTGGAGGCTTTTGCCTGGAGCTATAAGGAAATGAAAGGAATCCATCCTTCGGTCTATACCCATCATATTTACATTACAGAGAACTGTAAGCCAGTCAGGCAGCCTCAGAGGAGAATGAATCCGACCCTTAAGGACATTGTTAAAGAAGAATTGCAAAAATTGTTAGATGCAGGATTCATCTACCCCATCTCAGACAGCGAATGGGTTTCCCCTCTGGTGTTGGTACCCAAGAAAAATGGGAAGTGGAGAATCTGTGTAGATTACAGAGAACTGAACAAAGCCACCAAGAAAGACCACTTCCCTTTGCCTTTCATAGATCAAGTGTTGGATGGCCTAGCAAGGAAAAAGTTTTTCTCTTTCCTAGATGGGTTGAGTGGGTATAATCAGATCCAAATCAACCCAGAAGACCAAGATAAGGCCACCTTTACTTGTCCATGGGGTACCTTTGCCTACGAAGTCCTTCCCTTTGGGCTGTGCAACGCTCCTGCCACTTTCCAGAGAGCTGTATTGAGCATATTTGCTGAGCTGGTTCATGATTCGGTGGAAATCTATATGGATGACTTTAATCCTTATGGGTCTAACTTCCAAGAAGCCTTGTCCAACCTGGGAAAAGTTTTAAACAAGTGCATGGAGATGAACCTGTCCCTCAGTCTTGAAAAATGTGAATTCCTGATGACTAAAGGGACTGTGTTAGGTCATACCATTTCTCGTCAACGATTACAGGTGGATCCTAACAAAATTGCTATCATCAAAAAGGTTCCACCTTCTCAGAAGGTAAGAGATGTTCAGAGTTTCCTAGGCTTAGCGGGATATTATAGAAGATTCATTAAAGATTTCAGTAAGCTAGCCTGCCATTGTTTGGCCTCTTAGGAAAAGATGTTGAGTTTAAATGGACTGACGACTGTCAAGGGGCTCTGAATGAGTTGAAAGATAAGTTAGTGTCCGCCCCGATCTTGAGAGGCCCAAACTGGGCCCTACCTTTCCACATCCACACTGATGCCTCGAACAAAGCCATAGGGGCAGCCTTAGAACAAGTTGAGGAGAAACTTCCATATGCCATATACTTTGTCAGCAAAAACCTGTCCAAGGCAGAAATGAACTATACTGTAACCGAGAAAGAGTTCCTGGCCGTACTCCATTCCTTAAACAAGTTTCGACACTACATCACTGGTTATCAAACATTTGTACATACTGATCACGCTGCGATCAGATATTTAATGAATAAGCCTGATGTAAATGCTCGTATCATTAGATGGTTACTTTTGTTGCAGCAATTTGATTTGACTATCATCAACAAACCGGGTAAAGAAAATGTTGTTGCTGACTTCTTGTCTAGATTGGATTTGCCTGCAGGTGAAGAAGGAATGGTGGATGACCAGATGCCAGATGAACATCTGTTTTCTATCTCAGTACTCTCTCCGTGGTTTGCTGATATAGCAAACTACTTGGTCTCAACACAGTTCCCTCCGCATCTATCCTCAAAGGAGAAGAGCAGAATCGTGAGAAAGAGTGCCCCATTCATTTGGATCTTGGGCAACCTGTTCAAACTTGGCCCGGATCAGATCTTGAGGCGTTGTGTTAGGGAGGAGGAAGTCTTTGACATTCTCCTAACCTGTCACGACGGACCCTGTGGAGGCCACTTTGCAGCAAAGAGGACTGCCTTCAAAATTCTACAGGCAGGCTACTATTGGCCCACTCTTCATCAAGATGTCAGAAGAAACATCAGCCAGTGTGACCGATGCTAGAGGATGGGGAAACCGACTCTAAGGGATGAAATGCCTCTCCAACCTAAAGTGACCCTCGAGCCATTTGAGAAGTGGGGCATGGATTTTGTGGGTCCTATCAACAACCCTCCTTCAAGGCAAAGGTCTTACATCATTGTGTGCACTGACTACCTGACAAAGTGGGCAGAAACAAAGGCAATCAAAGCAGCGACAGAAGAAAAGGTGGCTGAGTTTTTAAGAGAAAATATATACTACAAATTTGGCTACCCAAGAGAGTTAGTCACCGATCAACGAAGCCAGTTCACCTCCAACTTAATTGAAGACTTGCTCTTTCATCACAAGATCAAGCATAGGACTTCCACCCCATATCATCCTCAAGCAAATGGGCAGGTGGGAGTCACTAATAGAGCATTCGAAGGGATTTTGACTAAGGGGGTGAGCAGCAGTAGAAAGGATTGGGCAGATCGCCTGGTTGAGGCCACTTGGGCCTACAACACCACTTGGAAGACCACAACCAGTTTCACACCTTAAGAGTCGGTCTACGGGAAGAAAGCTCTGCTGTCAATAGAGTTCGAGTACAACACATTGAGGATGGAAGCTCAGCTGGACCTAAATCTCAGCCATGCTCAACGTGAAAGGTTACTGCAGCTGAATGGGTTAAATGAACACAGAATGCAAGCCCTCCTCCACTCAGAAGTGGTTTAACTTCAGAGGAAGATATGGCATGACCGGCACCTTAATGAAAAGCAATTCCAATCGGGAGATTGGGTGCTGCTGTATGACTCCAAACACAAGGATTTCAAAGGGAAGCTGAGGACAAGATGGCTAGGACCATATACAGTGGAGAAATGCAATGACAATGGTTCAATCCTTATCAGGACTATTGATGAAGAAGCCATCCCCATGCTCGTCAATGGGCATCGACTGAAGATCTACAGGAAACCCCTTTCGAGGCAGGAGTTCATTGAAACCGTGGAAAAATTAGTGCTGGTAATAGAGAAGGGTTCTGCCTCTGTTCTGACCACACCTTGATCATAAAAAAAAAAAAGAATAAAAATATGCCTGGACGAAAACCTCTCTTAGGCGCCCAGGGCAGGCAGTAAGGGTGAAAACCTCATGGAGGCGCCCGTGCTATCTCTCAGAAAATAAAGAATTTGAAAAAAGACCTTTGGGTGAAAACCTCTCTAAGGCGCCCAAGGCAGATAGTAGGGGTGAAAACCTCATGGAGGCACCCCTGCTGTCTATCTTAAAAAAAAATGAAAAAAAAAAAGAAGAAAAAAAGAGAAAAAAAGCAAGTTTAATCTCTAAAGAATTATTGCAAGTTGCAGGAATACAATGCAGAAAAGGAGGCCTCCCAAAACAAGGACAGGGGTCCGTACCAAGTCACCAAGCATCCTCACATACACTCCCTCCATGGACACTCATTTTTTCTAGGATTTGGACACAATCTGGTCGAGGTTCAACCTCCTACAGGAAGTTTCAGGACTCTCTACAGGAAGTTCTGCATTTCTACAGGAAACATCTTGAAGAGCCTTTGGGCAGGCCAGAATCGATTCTGGAAAGGGATTTGAAGCTTGAAATCTGTTGATGGGGAATGCAACCACCCTTTTCTTCCATCCACCACTTGTTTCATCTCCTTCCACCGCCATTGCAACAATTTGGTTATGTATTCCTGCACAGTCATACAAAAGTTATGTTTCCTTAGATTAAATTTTTTTTTTCCTCCAAGTGACAAATCAAGCATGCAGAGGCTCGCACACTCTACCTGTCAAGGCTCCATCAAGACCATTCATCCGTGAAAGCAACCCTGCTCGTTTCAGCATGCATCCCAGGAGGAGAAGCAGCTATAGGATGTCCGACAGGAATCCTATAGCAGCGGATCCGGCTGGAGCACATACTATGGAGTCACCAACAACTCAAATCAGACGAAGCCGGCGCATGCAGCATTTACCACCAGAGGGTCGGGTCCCGAAGTCTTGCATCCAGCATCAGCCAATGAAAAAGGAGCTCCAGCACCCGTGCACAAAGCAGCAGCAAGCAAATCTATCATTCCATGTCCCGAAGCCTGCAAAACATGTCCACGGCCACACAGGTAAGTGTCTAACCTTATTCGTCGAATTGCATGAACTATACTCTAAAATTTGCATGACTGTGAAATGTGCGGATTGAACAAGTTTGGTGGCCAGTCAACTGGCCACCCACAGCGAGTCGGATGGCCTCGTGGGATCTGAACGAGCCGAGTTATGCCAAAGGGACGGGTAGTTGACACGCGGGAAGTGTCTAGTCAAGGAGAATCGACAGTTTGGCAGGAATGGTGGCGGTTAATGGCAGAGAAAGGATTTGGCGGTCAGAAACACGCCGAAGAATGATGGTCGTGACGTTGGCTAACGGATCGGCCGTGGACAGCTCACCCCCGCGCCATGAATTGCGCAGTAATTCAAATTGCTCGGCTGAATAACTCACGATGAACCGTTGTCATTTGCACTTGCAACCATTTTGCAGCAGAGTACGCATCCTCCTCTGCAGTTTGTTAGCCTGAGCTTCTTGGTCCATTCCAACGTCCTTCCACGTCTCAGACTTGTCCAGAAGCACCGTGACGTCCTCCAGAAGACAGAAAAGCTTTCTATAGGAAGGAGCTCTACAGGAAACCCGGCATAACAGAGAAACCTGGACTGTCTACGTCGAGGTTGGCAATTCGAAGAGAGGTAGGCTTGAACACACCATTCCCATGCATGGTATTTCGAAAGGTGGTGAATTCGACGTGCTGGAGTAGAAAAATTAAAACCAAGTCTTCTTGTGAATCAAAATAGCAGTTTTCTTGTGGTTGCATGAAATTTCTTCGTTGGTTTGCGTCCAAGATTTTCTCGACGGGTCCTGAAGAAAATTCCTCCTGTAGAAAAGTTGAAATAATGTCAGGGCTAACCGGTGTGAAAAAATGTGTGAATTTTACATGATTATATGTATGCTGGGGGGTGGAAATTGAGCTCTGCACTCTGTCTAGGGAAACCAGAGTCGTCCTTCTGCACATGGGTAGTCGAGTTTTAAAACCAGGGAATTGATACAAAGTAACCTGAGAGATACTGTTTTCAACGTTCTGAGGAGGAAAACATACATAGAATTCCCCTTCTGATCAAAGCACAAGCCAAAACAAAGCATTTTTCACCATGCCAGGAGTGTTTATCAGAAAGGAACCCTCGAATTCCAAGAAACTACGAGAGACTCCTAAGGTGGTAGACCTGTTTGCCCGTGCAAATTGGATGGCCTTCTATGACAAAATTGAAGGTCACGATGATGAAATAACAGAGGAGTTCCTAAGGTCCCTGAAGCCTAAATCAAAGACACTAGCCACTGTAAACTTCAGAGGGTTGACCCTAAAGCTCACCCCACAACTCATTAGCAGAGTCACTAATCTACCATTAGGGATACCCTGAGATAAAGAGGAGAGGAAATTGGGCCAAAAGGCCAAAAAGGAATTCTTCCTACTAGAGGAACAGTTTTTAGAGGATAATAATGGGGTCCGGAGAGCCAGCCTACAGCCATTTTGGAGCGAAGTCAGCCTTCAAATTATGAAATATATTACCTGTGAGGGGCGGTTCAGTATTGTATACGGTTATCACTTCCTTTTGCTAACTGAATTTAGGCACAAGATGGATTTACCTACAGAACAAAAATTGAGCATCCCCTACTTCCTCCTACAATCCTTGATTGAGTGTGCCACAAAACTGAAGGAAGGGACACCAGACCAACTGGCCCATCATGGGCTTATCAAGCTCCTAGTAGAAGATGCACTCCATACCTATATTGTCCCTCTTTCCTGGGAGATTTTTCGCAATATGTCTAAGGATGATGATATCCGAATTTTGGCCGAGGAACTCACTTCCTCCAGCAGCGAGGAGAAGGAGCACATTGAGATAGAAAAGAAAGCCAAGGGCCAGGAAACCCCGGGTAGACCACCAAAGCAAGGACAAAAAGAGAAACGAAAGAAAGGCCAAGCTGCTAAGGCCAAAACTGTGGGTGGAAAAATGACACAAACACCCAGAGAGGAGATTGCAGAGCAAGGCAGCAAGGACTGAAAAAGTCCAAGCAAGTGAAGGCACACCCAAGGCAGCCACAGCCAAACTAAAGGAGAAGGCACCCCCAGCCAAGCAGGCCAAAACAATGCAAACTGGTTCTACAGGAAGCCAGAAGGCCACTTCTACAGGAAGCCCAACAGCTGCTTTTATAGGAAGCCAGAAAACAGTTAGCACAGGACTTTCTACAGGAAATCTGGAAAAAGGGCAAGGGAAGGAAGAATCTCCTGAGGTTCTAGCTAGGGAGGCAGCAGCTGTGTTGGCCACCCTCAGCACATCTCCAAAGCAAAAAGAAAAGCGGAAGAGGGAGCCTTCCATGTGTTTTAAGGCAAGAAGAAGCACGAGAATTAAAACTGGCAGACCAAAAGAGAAACAATCCAAACGACCAATTACAATTGTAGACACCCCATCCAAACAAAAGACATCCATCACATATGAGCGGGGAAGCCCGAAGACATCCACATGGAAAGAAAGGATGGAAAAGTTGAACTCAGAGGCCTCTCTATAGGATGCTAAGGCTGTTCTACAAGAAACATTGGCTAGGCTGAAGGAGACCGAAAAGATGAAGGAAAAAGCAGCCAAGTCATCACTGGAGGAAGAGAAGGCTGATACCATTATGGAACCAAGCCCCCAGCCCAGCCTGGGCTCTTACTATAACTTCTTAGAGGTCGAGAAGATCATTCCCCAGAAATTCACAGTGCCACTTTTCCTAGCACTAGAGGAAGAAAGAGCGAGTACCCACACTTGGATGAAGATCGCTAAATCCAAGGGTGTGACAGATATAGGTCCTCCGGAGAAAAAGCTCAAGGAGGCCCAAAAAGAATTGGCAAGGATACGACATGTGGAGAGCTACCAGCAAGCCAAGCTACGAGAAGAGGACGAGCTGCTTAGACAGCAACTACAGCTACAAGGACAAAGGAAAGAAGACAGGCCTCACCTCTTGGGAGAACAACAACAACAGGAGGAGGCCACAACAGCTAAAGATACCACAGAAGAACAACAGAGAAAGGAAGGAATGCAAGCTGAAATTAAGCCACTAAATCGACAACTACAGGAAAAAGAATTGCAAGCATGCCTAGAGATACAGTCTCTAAAACAGCAGATACAAGAGAAGGAGGCCCAACTGGCCTGCATGGCCAGTTGGGCAATAGAAGCTTTGCAGTGCAGGCAACCGGCCAAATCCTACGCCCTATACCTCAAGGATCAGTGGTTGCAATTTCAGATCAACACTTTGGCACAAAGAGGTATCACTCAAATCCAAAACCCCCAACAATTCATGGATTTATGTAACAGCAGTTCGTCAGAAGACAAGGCCAAGCTATCAGAGTTCTACCTTCATAATTTGGCCCTTTCCAACATGACCTCGTGGGACCCCAACACTGCAGTAGGGGACATGCAGCTTATGGCCATGACCTCGTGGCTAAACCATGAAGAAAACAGAGTAGCAGAGGTCAGAAATGTCATGGACCGAGAACTATAGGAACCACTACTGATTAGAGCAGAGCCAGGGGATCCCTCAGCATTGATATTCGCCCACCAGCACCTAGCAAACTACTCTCAGGCCCTGCTAGATTACATGGATCGTCAAGCTCAGGCCATAGCACATTTTGAGGACATGGAGCAACTGTTGGGGGACAACTATGTTCATGCTTGCACCCATAGGTGGAACACATTGTCCCACAGCCTCAAAATTAGGGAATACCACACCCCAACTAGAATGAGGGAGGCCTTGGCACGAGTGCCTCTCTACAAAAAGTCCATGCAGAATCTTTAGGCCAACTGGATAGGCCTCAAGTTAAGTCCACATTTTCTTTTGGGGTTGCTGGAAGGAGGCACAGAAGAGGAGGAGCATAGGCAGTGGGAAGAGGTGGAAAGGAAGGCCGGATTCCATGACAGTGAAGAAGATATTACTTCAGAAGCCTGGGATGTGAGGGAGGCAATCAAGGCAATCAACGATGAGGAGCTGGACTAGTTGCTCAGAGGATGAGCAACCCATTTAGCAGGGGGGTGATGATGAGCCCCGAATTGGGTAACTTATTGAGCTCATTTTGCCTAATTGTCCTTGTTCAATCCTCCATTTTCATAGATTATGCATTTTTTTTAGTATGTTTATGTCATTTGAACGAATAAGGGTGGTCACTCTTCCTAGGAGGCTAATACGTGGTTATTTCAGGTTTTTTGGACAAATGTTGGAGCAAAACCAAGCAATCATGGGCTAGGTGATAGCCAAGCTTGAGGTGAGGATTCGTAGGGGGGTTGTCTCTGACATTAAATGGTCCTTCCTCGAGATCTCCACCCTCAACTCTAAGCTCACAGGCCACCAAAACGGATCCTAAAGGCAGCCAGGCAGATTTGGGAAGAAGAACTGTCTACTAGCAGTTGGAATAGCCGAGTCCCTTGAATTTAGGAGGCCTGCTAGGCCCTCGTGATGTATAAATAAGAAGGCCTCAGCCTTCATAGTTTACTTTGGAAACTATTGCATTTTTTGCACTATAGTGCTGTCACTTTCAGCTCGTTTTCTTGTAACCATTGTGGCATAACTTTCGGGTGATGACTATTGTTTTGATAATGACAAGCAGTCCTATTTCGTATCAGCTCTGGGTTCTTTATAGCAGTTGTAGCTCTTAGGTTTGGGCCCAACCTGAGAGCCAAGGCCTCCTCTATGTATTGTTATTTCTCCTTTATGCATCGTGGTTTCTCCTTTATGCATTTGCAAAATTATTTCTGTTAGGTAGATTAAATTGTGCTGACTAACTAGGTCACTGTTGATGGTTAGAAAGGATTTTGATGTTTAGATTAAGTTGGTAGGATATCGACAAGGAAAAAGCAACAGAAAAAGGCCAACGAGCACCTTTGGTTTCACCTCTCCCTCATAGGATCAGGGGCTGGGATCAAAGTAACCTTGCTGTCCCAAACAAAAACACTATTTTTGTTTTGCCATGCAATCACTAGTGTACGATTTTCGTTTGCAGAAGTTGGTTACATGTTCAGATCTTTGAATGCTTCATTGCATAGTTAATATACATGGTTTCCTTGCAAAGAAAGCTTCTGTTCATCCACTTTATTGTTAGCTAGATCAGATTAGGTTGGTATAACTAGGTCTTTGATTACTTGCAAGTCTTTATTGGTTCAATTGGAAATATACATTGCAGAGCACCTGTACCACTTCTTCATCCACCCGAACTTCGTCATACCCATCTGTTCCATCCCCTAACTAAGTTTCTTGCCTCATGTTTGTCATTTTGCCCACATAACCCTACCTTTTTGTGCAACCATTGTTTCAACCTTCTTTGAACAAATTCAACGATCTACACTTTCTCCCAACTCCATCCACCAGTCCCTGGACTACTTCAAACCCCTATCCTACCTCCATACCCACTCCTTCATCTTTCCTCACTCATCCATCTTCCAAAATCCCATTTCTGAACATCCTGTAGAATCCCTGCAGACGTCCTGTAGAAGCTCACAAATGAGGTTTCTTGATAGCCAAACTCTGTGAAACTCTCTGGAAGGGTGTTAGGAACCCCTTAGGCCCTCTCTGAACCTTCCCGACCTCTTCCAAGCATTTCTTCTCACCGATCCACCTTTGCACAGTCAAGAACAGTGAAAGCCTATGCATGATAATTCTGATAACTTATTCAAAAATACAAAAAGATGTTTTCTTTAGATAGAGGTAGTCTAGACACATGCATTTTACCTTCCTAGAAGTAATGGCATCTCTTTCAGTAGCTTCCATCCTCTTTTTTTTGCATAAGTGAGACTCGCTGGTCAGATTAGGGTTTGCTAGGGTTTGCGCTTTCTTTCAGCTCTTCAGTTTCTTTTCGCAAGCAGATTAGCTTCCTTCGAGTTATCTTCCATCCATCAGTTAACAAGCTTCTTCTCAAAGCTCATAGAAATTGGCTTGAGCCCCTAGCAGACTTGTGCCAGCTGACCAAGTGACAACTGCGGCAAGAGCTAGGACTTGTGCATACAGCACCGTCGCTTCCAAGTTTGTTACGAACTACCGGGTTGATAAAAGTAAAGAAGGGAGTCTCAGGTATTGCAGCATTATTGCTGCAATGCTGGAGCACACCAATGATGCACCTGATCCATCATGTCCGACTGGCCCTAGATCTAAACCATACACTTGACAAATGATCCAGGACTTCTACGATGATGTAGCATCTCCTACATTATCATCTTAGCCCTTGAGGGCAACCTACAGGCATCTTCGATTTGTTTGGACACCCATGAAGACACTTATGTGCCCCCACAATCATTTGGATCACCAAAGGTTATTGTAAGGGGTCAACCCCTTGTCCACTGCTTTTGAGCGTCCTATTCTTCATTATGGCACCCATGGACCTTGTTAAGCCTCTTAGAGGGCCCTACGACATGCATAGATTATTAATTGACCTCTTGAGAGGCTTACCTTTTCATTTGTGAGCTAGTTTGGTGGGCTTGTCACCAAAAGGTTGTGTAATTAGCACATTATTTTATTTTTGGGGCTTATGTAGGCCAATGAGGCTAATTCGAACTCCTTAGATGTGTATAAAAACAAGTGAGATGAGATCATTTCTTATCATCACTTTGGATTGGATCTCTCTCTTCTTTAGAGAATTTCACACTTTTTGTTGGAGGATGAATTGGAGCATTTATGGATGAATTTTGATCTATGGTTATTGCTTTATATTCTCTTGGACCTTCATTATTGCCATTTGTGAATGGTTGGATATAATCTACAGCATTATAAGTGTGAAAAATTGGTGACCGATTTCTACTGCAGCAACGTGATGATATTTCTCCTATTTGTTAAATTACTTGAACAAATTACTTGTAGTTTTCTACGGAAAATATTGAAATACATACACTGTAGCCTATACAAAATAAAATATTGCGGAAACTAAATACTGCACTGGAGGTAAATAAACACACACATACACACTATTGTTTTTAGACAAATGTCCCCGGAAAGCCCCAATGCGGGAAAACTGATGCAACAACTGAGGGTATTATTTATTATGCAATAGTCATCTGAGTACAAATCGCTAGATGCCCAAACTGGCAATATGATACAGAGAAATACTGACAAGGAGATAGTGAGAAAAATCTCACACTGTCACTGTGTTGTAGCGGCTACAACCTCCCTCCAAAATTTTGCCTCAGCTTCGTTTTGGAGCCTCCCTACCAACCATCCTTAGCAATATGTCTTGCACTGTCAAGCAAACAAGATTTAGCTGAGTTTCAGTGGCCTGCCGACCTGTGCAAGTCAGCTTGTTTGTCCCCAACGCAGGCTGACATTCTGGACATAGACTATTTGCTGGCTGAGACACTCCCCTAGAATTGAGCAATTTTGGAGGGGGACCAACCTTCCCTCCAGAAATTGTGCAAATCTACTGGGCAGCCTGCTGAGCTTCAAAATTGCGCAGAACAGTCAGACCGTCTTCCATGAGAAAACTGCGTAATCTGACCCAACACTATAGCTCAGCCTAGAAATTGTGCAATTCTGGGAAGCAGTCACCTACTGACCCTAGAAATTGCGCAATCCCTTTGGGACAGCCAACCCAACTCAACCCAGAAACTACGCAAATTTTCATCTGAGGCTCACAGACCGATGCGTGTGCCTTCAGGTTGACGAGTTCCCTCTGAAATCGAGCAAAGCTGATTTGCATGCATGAGCTGCTTTTCCTGAAATAGCAAAAGTCAGAATGCAAGAGGCATCCCTAGATTTGAGGGATCTATTTTTAGCAATTGGAGGTTGCATGCATAGATCATTTTAAAAACCTCCCGCCAAGTGTCATTTTTTCCTAGATTTGTGGCATGCGCATCATAACCTCGATCGTATGAACCGGATGTTGCAGAGCTCATTCCTCACATTGATCTTATAGCTCTGAAATCCCACATTGCATCCAGGAGTCTTCGACACTTTCAACTTAGCTGTTTCAGGGTAAGTCTGCTTTTCATGTCTTGCACTACACGTTTTTTGTGTTTCGCTTTGTGTGATTGTTGTCTGCTTGATCTCAATGAGCGTTTGATGTCATTTTAATGTATGTTAGCTTGTAGAAGCATTGTTTCAGCTTTCGTTTGCATCTCACTGTTGTCGCATGCATGACACTATTTTTGCATCGACAGTCTCCGTCGCAGTGACCCGCTTCACACACATGCGTTCTTTTCCGTTTTCTACATCCTGCACTTATTGTTTGCATGCATGACCATTCACTCCTGTTTACACTCATTCACCATGCATTCAGACTTCTCATGTTTTCAATGGCCCCTCGGCGAGTTTGGGCTGCCTTGGCCTGAACCTTGCCTTGCCCGGCTAGGATTGCGCATTTCCAGAAGTGAAGGCTCTACCTTCCCCCTAGAAATTGTGCAAATTTGGCCCAACACTGACCTCCAGGCTTGCATTATGCAATTTTTGGAGGTAGTGCCTTGCTAGCCCCAGAAACTGTGCAATGCAGTTTGCTGGTTTACATGTCAGCACGCCAGGATGGACTGTCCATTGCACAGTTCCAACAGTCAGTCATCCTCCTAACAGCTTGGACTATGCCTTGTGCAGTTCTCGCAGTCAGTCTCCCAGCCTCCCGGTATAAATTGTGCAATCTTCATAGGCAGTCACATAGGTTTGTTGCGTGTCAGTCCTCCAATTTGTTTTCGTTTTCAACTGACAGATTGTTGTCATGAGCGTTGTTATGTCTAAAATGTGGGTGTAACTTCTAGAAGAAGATGAGGATCAAGCCAAAGTGATCTAAGCCATTAATTAGAAGTTAATCTAGGTCGATGGTTGTCCAACAACAAGATATAGGAGGAGGCGTGAGGGGCACTTTGAGAACACATAGAGAGAGAGTTCAGAGGATCGAATTTCTGAAGCAGATCAACTGCCGGTGAGAAATTCGAAGTGAGATTTTACAGTGAGCGACAGGGATAGTTCTGGTTGGATATTTCTCCTAATCCAGGAATACTCGGCAGAGGAGGCAGAGATAGATCTGGGAGAGGCGACGCTGAGGCAGAACAGGCTGATGTAGAGCTACGCAGGGGAACACAGAGGCAGTGTAGGCTAACACAGAGGCAGCATAGGCTAACAGGCTGATGTAGAGGCAGTGTAGGGTGACGCAGAGGCAATGTAGAAGCCTTGAGGGAGTCCAAAATTTGCTAGAGGGTTCGATTTCTGCAGCTAGAAGCCGGGGTGTGAGACCATGAGAGCAGAAGTCTGAATCTTAGAGGCAAATCGATCAACCGAAAAGAGTGATGCAGGTCCTAGACAGCTTGACGTTGGGTTGAAGAAGACACTGCGCAGAGGCAGGCAAGGGTTGGATCAGCGAGGACTTCTAGTGATAGTGTGAGGTAATCTCACAAATTTCTCTGTTAGTGATATTCTTTGTAACTGGATTGTTGGGAAGGCATCCAGAAGTTATATTTAGAAATTACTACTGCATAATAATAAAACCCTCAGAGTTATTGCACCGGTTTTCTCGCATTGGGCTTTTCCTAGGACATTTTTTCAAAAATAACTGTGTAGATGTGTGTTGTATCTCTTTCCTATTCAGTTTCTTGTTTCTACATATAATTTAATTAAGTGAAGGCTGCAATTATATTTAATTTGATATTTACAATGGAACACCTTAAATAACACCTTAAATAACTTGCATGGATTAACAAGTAGGAGAACTAACATTAGTTTGTTGTAGTAGGGATTCTGGGTTTAGGAATTTTCACATGGTATCAGAGCTGCAGGTGAAGAAAGAAAAGCAGAGCCGAAAGACTCAGCACTAAAGGAAGAAGGGAATTCAAAATTCCTGCAGAGACAACAATTCAAATCCCTAAAGGGTTTCCACAGTTCAGTCCAAGAGGGCAAGATTTTCGCTATAAATCTCTCTCTGAGTGAGTTGACAAAGAGGTAAGATTTCCAGTTCGAGATTTTTTAGTGGCAAAGGGAGCAGCGCAACAAAAGCGTCAGCGAAGAGGGGTTTTCTAGTGGGACACAGTTTTTGCAAGTAGTTGTTAGGCAGAAAGACGTCAAAGGGAAGAGAGAGACACAGTTGAGGGGATTCGTCCTCAGATGACTTCCAGCCAAGGAGTCTGAATTCTCATTCGCTGAGCAGTAGCGGAGAGGGGCAGATCTACAAGCTCCAAAAGGGAGTGCGTAGGCCAGTCCAGTGTTGCGCAGAGGAGAGAGGAGGCTATTCGACATTTACGATTGGTAGAGATGGCAGTCTGTGGACAGAGAGATCAGGATAGGATGGATGGGGCATCCAACTATGTGATCTGGAAGGCAAGGATGGCATGCCTTTTGGATGAGCATTTTCTCAAAGTCTACGTCGACAACGTGGTAGCTGAGCCCACAGATCCAGATCAGCTCAAGAAGTACAAGGGAGAAATGGCGAAGACAAAAAAATGATCCTCGACAGAGTGAAGGATCATATAGTTTGTCACATAGCTAGCAAAAACACTGCCAAGGAGATGTGGGATGCACTGTCGACGCTATATCAAGGATCTTCCGAGCAGCGGAAGATGTACTTAGAGCAGAAATTGAGATCTACACAAATGCAAAAGGGGGAGCGCATAGATTCATTCCTCACGAAGCTTCAAGAAACTCGGGATGAGTTAGGATTTGTGGGGTCTACACCTCAAAGTTCCGAGATTGTGAGACTGGCCCTAAACTCAGTCTCAGAAGAGTGGCAAGTCTTTGTTCAGAGCATCTTGGGCAAGGCAACTTTGCCAGACTGGGATAGTATGTGGGAAGCTCTCAAGCAAGAGGAGCTGAGGAGAGACTTAGTAAATTGTAAGCTTGACGGAAGCAGCAACAGTGGGTCGAAGCCCAAGGAGGATGAGAATGAAGCCCTTGCATCGAAGGGGTAACAGGAGTAGCAGAGGCTGAAGAAGGACGTCTCGAAGATCAAATGCTTTAGGTGTGGTGAAATGGGTCACTAAGCAACACAGTGTCCTCTTAGGAAGAAGGACAAAGATGAGAAGCATGATTCGAAGGTTACACCCGCAAAGATTGAGGAGGAGGAGTTCGCCATGACAGCCGAGATACCTCCTGGAGGTAGCTGGGCTGATTTGGAGCTGTAGTTCGAAAGAGCTATAGATGGGCAAGATCCTTGGGGGGCCCACATCTCAGATCAATTTCTTGCTACGGGAGCCCAGATCATGAGTAGCAGGATGGACTAAGCGTCAGATGATGTAGATGAGTGTTGGAGTGACAGATGCAGTGGCTAGAACGCAAAGTCTGAGTAGCGTAGTGGCTTTAGAGGGATAGCGTGGGACTAGCATCGTCAGATCTTCAGCATTGATATGCATCTATGCTGAAAATTTGTTCAGTAATTTGGGATGTTTTTCCATCGCTGATGCAGTAGCAGTTTGTAGTGCAGAGGTAGTTGGCAGTCGCAATGCCATGAGCATCACAGATGCAGAAATTCAGAGGGAGCTGTAGTACGGATGCATAGTTGACAGTCGCAAGGTCAACAACAGTACAGATGCAACATTTGCATAGTAGTTGGTGGACAACATGTCAGACATCAACGATGCTGAGGATGATGTCATGAAGTCAGGGTGATGCTTCAGTGGGAGGCATTACTTGAGCACATTCCTCGCTAAGAGGGAGTGTTGATTTCTGGTAGCAACTGATGTGCTCTAAGTCTCAAATTTTGCAGGGAGGCTTTGGCACATGTATTCCAAAGAACCAAGAAAGCGTTTTGGGAAATTCCACCAGGAAACAGTTTTATTAAAATAATTAATTAGTTTTTTGGGACCCTAAGTATAAAATTAGGAAATTAAAATAATTAATGGGTATTAATCTAAAATGTGGGTGTAACTTTTGGAAGAAGATGAGGATCAAGCCAAAATTATCTAAGCTATTGATTAGAAGTTAATTTGGACCATTGATTGTCCAGCAGAATGTAATATCCCTAACCCAGAATATTCCTCAAACCCCAACAAAATCCCGACCAGAAAAATGCACAAGTGGTATAGTAGCCGAGAAAATCACAGAGATATAATAATAGTAGAGCAACAACAATAATGTATATATGAAATATAAACAAATACACAAGAAATGCAGCGAGAAATGCTAAGCCATTTATTTATATTGAGTAAAAGAATGAGTACAGAGGTGATAAGAAAGACGGCACCTCGACTTGCTCAAGGCAAGTGGAGAAATATACTCAGAATAGCAAAGAAATGGCTCCTCTCTGAT
>APFE031449081.1:3012-53109 GCA_000404065.3 Pinus taeda | reverse complement strand
TTTAGGGCCTCAAAACGGCTTCGGAAGTTCAAGACCCGAAAAAACTGCTAAAAATAGTAAATTGTGCTACAATTACAGAAACTGAAAAACTGAAAGAGACAGTTGCGGGGGTCCAAATGGGATAGGTGGGTGGCCACCAACATCCACCTGGATCAATCTCAGCCCATGAGTGATTGTGCCCTGAAGATATCTCAGAAGATTCTTAGCACCAATCCAATGTGAGTGATGAGGCCCAGCCAGATATTGGCTCGACATGCTAACTACAAAACATATATCTGGACAAGAGTTCACCAAGAACATCAATGCTACTATGAGTTGACGAAACTCAGAGACATTTCCCAATTCAGGCTCGGCGGGACTACCGCATAACTTCTTCAAGTTAAGCTCCATCCAGATAGTCACAGGCTTGCAGTCCACCATTCCAAATTTGAAATCCAACTCCCTCTTACGTTTGTAAATGAGAGGGTTTGTACCTGTCATAAAGAGGTCATCCATATAAAGCACCAGTATGAGAGGTCTATCATCCACGACCTTAAGGCAAATGTTTGGATTGGTTTCACTCCTAGTGAATCTCAACTTCATCAGATAGTTTTCAATCCTCTCACACCAATCCCTGGGTGCTTGCTTCAAACCATAGAGAGATCTCTTCAACCTACAAATATGAGATTCCCGATCATGAATCTCAAACCCCTCGGGTTGATCCACATCTATGGTCTTGCTATTACTTGTAAGTTTTCCCTCGGTATATCTCGGACATATACCTTCATGCTCTTCTTTGAACTCGGGCATCCCTATCACCATCTGTCTCACATCGGGTAGGGCCTTACATTGAAGATGGGCAAACCTCCGGTGCCATAGAAGAGATGGGTCACACGACATGGTCCCCAATGGACTTCCTGCAACTTGATACAAAGTGCCAACCCTGAACCCAAGAGTAAAAGCATCTTTAAAATTCCTTTTCCAAACAAGTACCTTCCCATCGATGAATGTCACCTTGTAACCTTTGTCTTTCATTGCCGAAATGGACACTGGGTTCTTCTTGAGATCAGGTACATAAAGAACTTTTGTAAATGAATCGAGTTACTCTGATCCAATAGAAGAGTAACATTCCCTACACCCTTTACGGAATAGGTGGCATCGTCTCCAAGAATAATCTCCAAGTTTGTTTCCTTCTCTATCAAATTAGAGAGCACTTCCTTGAATCTGGTGAAGTGCCTTGAAACACCGCTATCAATAAGCCAATTTCCCAAAGTGTCCAGAGGAGAGGTAGTTGAGAGGGCCGATATAAGATAATACTCCTTTTGCTTATCAGAAACAACATTTGATTCTTCATACCTGGAGTTCCTTACTTTCTTGGAGAGTCGACCATTTCTTTGATGTCCTGCATTCCTTTTTCCTTTACCATTGTACCTGTCATTCCTTCGATTGAAGTTGCCCCTGGAATGATTGTGATCATCATCATGTGATGTGTCCCTTCTATTTGGACACTCCCTTGCATAGTGGCCAAACTTATTGCAAGCAAAGCATCTAACTTTCCTTCCTCCCTTAGATCCAGGCTTTCCATTGAAATGACCTTTAGACCCTACATAATTTTGCCTTTTAGCATGAGCGGAGAAAGCAGTAGGGTTGCCTCTATTAGAAGGAATTTCTTGTTCCACCATCCTGATTTCTTCTTGAATGCATCTCGACATCAATTCTTCAAACCCTAGAATTCGATCATTATTGAAAATAGTGGTTCTAAATATATACCACTCAGGTGGGAGCCCTCCAAGAGCACCTGTTAGATATGATTTCTCCAATCGATAGAAGATCATTCTTGATCTCAATGATCCTTAAGAAGGATTGAATATCCTCGTCTTTGACCTTCTTAATATCCTTTAGCTTATTTTTTAGAAATAAAATTTGATTTGCATCACTAACCTTGAACATGCTTACCAATCTGTTGTAGATCTCCTTGGAGGTGTTTATATCGGAGATGTAAGCCACCAAACGCTTGTCGATGGAATCTCTGATAATCTTCTTCGCTTTGACTTCACCCTTGGTGTACTTGTTCTTTGTAGCAGCCGGTGTATTTGATGAAGGCTTGAGGATTTTACCCTTCACATAATCTAGCACTTCTTGCTCTTCCAATGTCAGATCCAGAGACATCTTCCATCCATGATAGTCAAACTTTTCACGGAGTTTGTCTTCAGCTGGGAAGTGGGATTGAACCCATTGAGCCTTTTGTCTTTTCCAACTGTCTTCGGTGATTGCTCTTTCACTCTTGCTTGGGCTTTGTCTTCACCTCAGCTCTGATACCATGTTAAATTTAGGTATGTTCTATGCTTAGAGCAATTTACTTCAATTTTTCATACTAGCCCAATGTAGAGGATCATAAGAGCACTTCTGGGTGTTGGTTCTCCTTGGGTTCTGCTTCAATATCTTGGATGAGCACGAAGCAGAAGTCAGTTACTTTGAGCACCGCTAAGGCTAAATACATAGCTGCGAGAATGGCCTCGTGTGAAGCTATCTGGTTGTGAAAGCTCTTTAGTGAGTTGTTTGGACACATGTTGGATACCACCGTGATCTTTTGTGACAACTAGAGTGGGATTCGATTGTTGAGGAATCCTGTGTTCTATGATCGCTCCAAGCATATAGAGATCAGGTACCACTTTATTTGGGATATGGTACAACAAGGAGCAAGAAGGCTCCAACACATTAGGATTGATGTGCAAGTCAAATTCGTGACTTTCCGAGAACAACTAAGAGTCGTGGAGAGACCCTCTCCAAAGGGTCATGTATGATATGGATATTGAGCTCTGGCAGCTCCGGAGGGGCTTGGGGTACTTCTTGGAGCGATGAGAAACCACAGGGTGAGTGGTTCAGCATTCCCCTAGTGGTCTGCTATGTAGGCAGGATGAGTGGTTCATCCTTCTCCTACTGAGACACAATCATAGGGTGAGTGGTTCAGCCTTCCCCTAGGGTACCCCATGGCAACATGTAGGCAGGATGAGTGGTTCATCCTTTTCCTACTAAGTCATCCTACCCATGCAGTCTGGGACTCATGGGAAGTACCTCTCATCTGGCCAATGAGCAAGGAAATGAGGATAGGGACCATAGTACTACGATGGACACATTGTGTACTACCATACTCCCTATGCTAGGATGATATTGATCTGGTATCAATTGGAACTGACTTCGGGTCAGTGAGAGTGGTATGACACACTCTCTTTATTTGGAACTGATTTTGGATCAATAAGGGTGGTATGAGACACTCTCTTTATTTGGAACTGATTTCAGATCAGTAAGAGTGGTATGAGACACTCTCTTTATTTGGAATTGATTTTGGATCAGTAAGAGTGGTATGAGACACTCTCTTTATATGGGACTGACTTCTGGTCAGTAGAGAATGGTATGATACATTCTTGATCACTTCTTCTTCTTCATAGTTTAGCAGAGCAGGTGAGAGCAATGCAGAGCAATGCACTGATGGTAGAGATAGTACTAACTGAAAGATGGATTAGCAGATGGAGTTCTCCCTAGTTGAGAGGGGGTGTTAAAATTGGCAACTAGGGCCAAACTCCATGTTGGTCATCTTATTTATAGCAGCTGATATTTTTTTTCGATTCCTCTCATCGAGAGGTGTAGGATTGATCTAAAGATTATCTGATTCTGACATGTATTCAGGGAGATATGAATTCATTTGTGTTACTTGACAATTTGTCAAGGTCGGCCAGCAACCAAATTACTCCAACTCAACCTCAACATTGCACTATAAATAGAGGTGGCCTTCAAGTCATTTTGCACACACACTTCTCCTAAGATCTCTCTCCACTCATTTGTGTTTGGTGGCTAGAGAGGTCAAGAGGGAGAAGCCCTAAATGCAGTCATCAAGGAGCCCTAATTCACTGTTAAGAGAACCCTAAATCCGCAGTGATAAATTGACCTAAAACCGCAGTCCATGGAGGCCTAATACGCAGCAAAGGAAGAAGACTTAGCAGCAGTCTGACCGCAGTCAAGAAGAGGTCTAATACACTGTCTTAATGGAAACCTAGCCGCTGTAATAATGTGCCCTAGGCGCAGTCAAAGGAGGAGGTCCCAGCCGCAGTAAATGTGCCCTAGCCACAGTCAGTGGAAGCCCTAGCCACAGTCATAGGGTTGGCTCCCATAGCAGTTAGTAAAGGCTCTCAGCCTCATCAAGGGAAGGCTCTAGAACGCAATCAAGCGGAGGCTCTGATCCGCTGTTCAAAGGAACTCTAACCTGCAGCTAAAGAAGCCCTAATCTGCAGTTTAGAAGGACACTAAGCCACAGCCAAGAAGAGCCTCAGCCACAGCAAAGAGAGACCCTTATCCACAGTTTGGTAAGAGCCTTAACAACACAAGGAGGCCTGGAAGGACAGCGTTGAGATTCGGTTGCTGTAGATGACAGCAGGGTGAAAGAAGCATGATGATAGCATAGTAATGAAGGTTGTTCCTAGGCATATCTTAAGTTCTGATTCAAGGTTGATAAGCCACCATCATCAGATCAGCATATGTATTCAGTTAAGTGTTAGAGAGTGTTGACTGTATGGTTGAGTCCTTGTAGGACTAAATTCTATTGTTATTAGTTGCTGCTTGTTTGAGTATCATAGGCCTAACCTGCTGCTGGGCTAGGCCGCAGGCCATAGCCAGCAGCATAGGCTGTCCTATCAGTCTTGGACAGCGTGGCACATTGCAGCCTTGAAGGCCTACATTATTGTTTATGTGAAGGATAATTGTTGAAGCAGTGTCAGCCAGTGTAACAAGAAGACTACAGCGTTCTGAAATTATATTGAGTCAAGGTTTGCCTATGCTTGACTCAGTTTGATGAGCTTCCTATTGATGCCCCTTGGATGAAAGATTCTGTCCTATTTGACCAGCACTGACCTCTCTGGTCAAGACCTTCTACTGCTGTCATAAAATCTCAGATTTGTTTATTTGTACTATCTCTCTCTCTCTGCTGAACTATTGAAGAAAATAAGAAGAATTGATCAAGGGTTTCCCCACATTGGGGTTTGTCCCTCGCTGGTGCCACATCTTGTGTCCTCTTGTCTTGGCTTGTCTTCTACTGTTTATGTTTATATTCTATCTGCACTTTACTATCATGCTAATGTGATTGCTAATCTGAATATTGACATTGGGCTAATATGAAAAATTAAAGTAAATTTCTCTAAGCATAGAACATACCTAAATTTAACATATCAGCTCTACCTCTTTATCAATTTGCTATCATACAAGCACCCACTGGAATATAAAAACAAATAGAGCTCATTATTAGAAAATTCTTATGGCAAGGGAGCAAATCAGAGACCAAGGAATTCAGTATGGTAAGCTGGAAACAAGTAACTGCTCCATATGAGAATGGTGGCATTTCCATTCGACTTCCTAGTCTAATGAATATCGCCTTCACAGCTAAGATCGTATGGAGATTCATAACAGGGGAGCCCTTCCGGTGGAAACAAGTCTTGGAGGCAAAGTACTTAAACTCCTCTTGCCAGCATCTTCTCACAGCAAAAATGCGCATCAGACCATGTTCCCAAATCTGGAAGCTTCTCAGAAAAGTTCTGCCTCTTGTAAAAGAAAACACATCCAGAATTTCGAGTGTGGTCAGGACATTAACATATGGAGAGAAAGTATCCTGGGCAATTCCCCTCTCTCTGATCTTCAAGGCATTCAGCCACTCAAGACTTGGATGATAAATAAAGGAATATATTCTCTTGCTCAAATCTCAAAGTGGAACCACCAAGACAACTTTTGGGAAGGTTGGTCCCCCCAGCCTTTCCACCTGACTAATGGAAATTGCTCTTTTCACATCTCAAGGGAGCAGCTCCAATAAGCCTTGGTCAGCAAGACAAATTCAAATGGAACCCATCAGGAGGGGATTTTTCTGTAAAATCAGGTTATGTGAAGCTGCAAGAAGAATATGGCCATCCGGACTGGCCTCTCTGGAAATCAGTTTGGAAAACAGAGAGCCTTCCAAAAATCAAAATTTTTATTTGGACTATGCTAAAAGGGCAAGATCCTAACTGCAGAGAATCTTAAGAAAAAAGGCATTCATGGTCCCTCAAGATGTCCCTAGTGTCAAAGAGAGGAGGAAACAATTCAACATCTCTTCTTAAGTTGAAAATTTCCTAAAAAATATTGGATCTTGTTGGCCTGCCCAATTGAGGCCACTATCAATTTTAATCTCACCCACTCAGAATTCTATGCTAATTGGAAAGCAAGCTATCCCCACTCTTTAAAATACAAGAATTTGATAAAGAGGTTCTGGAGAAGTCTTCCTTCTTTTTTATGCTGGCAAATATAGTTTGCCAGAAATAAACAAATATTTCAAAAAATAAAGTCGAAAAAAATTCGGCCAAAACTTGGCGTTTGGCTTCTGAATTTCTTTTAGCAGAAGGAGCAAAGAAATTGGACAAGAGCATCTTCCAACATTAAGAGAAAATCTGGATTAATTTTGCTCTAGACAGAGCTCAAATGATGGGCAGCCCTCTCAAAACCACTCACTGCAAGCCCAAAGACTGGAAAATTCGTCTAAAAGAAAGGGACTATATGATCCTGTTAAATTTTCTAAAAAGGCCATGTTTTTTTTTTTTTTTTTTATGGAGCTTCAAAATCCAACCCAGGTAGAGCAGGTGCTGGAGATTACATCATCGATCATGAGAATGCAAACTCGATCTCCTTCGAGAGGGGACTTGGTATAGAAACAAACAACAAAGCGGAAGCATATGGGTTTCTATTGGGATCCCAAATCCTTAGCAACAAAAATCATATGAACCCTGTCATTATTGGGGATTCCTCAATCCTAATTCAACAAATGGTTAAAAATTTGAAGCTGGAAAATGCAAATCTTGGTCAAATTACAACCAGAATCCAACACTACCTGAAAGATTTAGGAAATGTTTCCTTCTTTCATGTTCTAAGAGAGAACAACAAGACGGCGGATAAGCACGCAAATAATGCTTGTGCCTGACCCCAGGGAGAAGTAAAAATCAATAATGAGATTCTCTCCAAAGTCATCCCCTAATTCCTCCGACCCCTCCCCTCTCTCGCTTGTTTTTCACATGATCAGGATATATCTCTCTCAGCTCTCGTACCTCCGCTCAATGGTCAGCATCCTTATCCCTTCGAACTCCTCGCCTGTCAAAGCTCCCATCTCAATGCGGATCTGCATCCTTCCTCGATCCCATTCCTCTGCCATTTGCGCTTCTCAATACCATTGTAATCATGCCCCCTTTGACTCTCGGGCCTCCCATTTGACTCTCCTCTCCTATATCTTCCTATCTTCGCCTTCATTTCCATGTGCTGCCCTCATTCTCTCATCTTCTCGACTTCGCATTTCCTTTCTTCTTCCCCTCCAATGCCAGCTCCTCCCTTCTTCATGCTCCTCTGCTCCCTTTGCTCCCCAGCTTCCTTTGGTATGGATCCCTCTGATATGTTTCCAAAGTCTTAATCATGCCCACACTGCAAGTCTCATAAGGTCATTCTGGACCACATTCGATCCATGCACAAGTGCAAAACAGATTTTGGGTACCTCTTCCATCAGTGCAATGAGCACAGAAAGCAATTTGAGCAGCTCAATAATAGATGCACTCATCTGGAAAATGCAATCAGCATTCTGCAAGAGATGGTTTCTAAAAAACCAGGAGAATGCTCAAATACTTTGGACTGTGGCAGCAAGAACCAAAAGCTTGAGGAGCAATCAGTTAACAAGGAATAAGTGGAATTTCAGCCCATGGCTCACCAGGACTCTCTCTGTATATCGAAAGAAATCACTGCTTGCTCTCGGCATTAATCTCTTAATCATCTTTAGCTATGCTATGTAAATGTAATCTACGTCTTCAGCAGTTTGTTAGAACTTTCAAGTTAAATGCAGTAGGTAAATTAGGAAATTTTTTAGCGAATGTAATAGCTGGAAAAGAAGGATCAGGGATTTTTGTCTCTCCATCTCCCTTGATCGCTTCAACCTTCATGTACTGGGGAGCCCTGCTTCCTTTTATTTTGGAATGAATACAATATACCCAAATTTGTTAAATAAAAAAAGAAGGAAGTCTGTGATTTCTCTGAGAAAATTTAATGAAGAGCGAGTGGAGGGTTAAAATAATTGCTATTCTTGTCTGATTTTATTTTTTTGGGTTGGCGGGGGAGGGGGGGGGTTATTTTCTGAAATATTTTCAGCTGCTATTTGCTGAGTTAAAGTGCCAGAGAATTTCTTATTTGTAGTTTCAGATTTTATTTACTGCAGAAAAATTCATTTACTGAGTAAAATAATTTCTGAGGGTAAAATAACTGCACGAGACATTGAATCTGAAACTAGAACTTGAAAAATAACTCTAACTAATAGCCCACTGTGGCTTGCCGCTTGACAGACCATTTTTGGACTGATCTTTGTCCTCGTCATTTACAAATATACGAGTATAAATTTTTTCGTTTGAGAAAAAAAAGCAGAAGATTAGACATCGTTTCAGATCTCTAAATTCTGGTTCATTGTCAGTTTGAGAGTAAAAATTAAAGAGATCTTGAAACAGGAGAATAACTCTCTAATATTGATCCACCACATCCTAAAAAAAATTATGAAAAATATCATTACATAAGAGACTAACAGGAAAATGAGTTCTGCCCACTTGGCATGTGCAAAAGTCAATGATCTTCACGAGAAGCTATCTTTCCCATTTACATATCCTACTAACTTTGCACATGCCTATCTATCCCATGGCAACTTTTCAAGTGCCCATGATAGAAATTTCCTGAATGGTGCGTATAAGATCCAGAACTTTTACCAAAATATTCAATGTTTCCCCGTTCTGCTTTGTATTATATAATTTAAGTTATTAACAATAGGAAGCACTCAAAACTATAATCTTCCACAATTGTTTTGCAATGATTCTTGACTCTGTATCTCATATTCTAAGTTCTAACCACAAAGGCCATTGATGAAAAGCCAATATTAGATAAAGATCCCTCAATTCCCTGAAAACATATTGAATAAATTATAACAACCTTTTAAAATACAATGCCTAAGAGACTAGAAATGCCCCAATAAGTTAAAAGGAAACTTTTATCTAGATCAGACCTACTCAAATAGCAGAACTTATATTGTTTAAAGAGACTAATCAACAAGTAGATTTATTTTTATCAGAGTACTTGCATTAGAAGAAAACCAAGAAGCTGGCATAATTATAGCGGACTTAAAACCACTTTACTGTAAATCTTCAACTTTGTTAGATGTCCCTACCCAACATAATGTAAGTAAGAACTACACTAGTGTCAAATAAATATCAATAAAAGGATTGAGTTAGCATGCATACAGCATTTCTCTTCAGACGTCCACGGAAAAACAGCAATGTTTTTCGCTGGGACCAACTCTGGGCCAAGCAAGCATCATCACATAAATCTGTGTTTGGAACATAAGGAAGAATCAAGTCTTTCTCAAGCCACACGTCGCCAGGCTTATACCTTAATTTACATCACATCGAATTTTTGAACCCAAGTCAAAATCAAATTATAAAAATACATCATGACCATAGATCCATAAATGCAATTAATAAGTGATAAAACTTACCAATTTCCAGTAGAATCCATGTCAGGTAGGAGCCAAATCGCATTCTTCAAGGACCTCCGAACAGATTTGAAAGACCAGGGGTGGTGAACAGGAAGAATATGATCCCTCCCATTAGAGCGATGCCATGCTGGTTGGTCTTTTATCCATTTTAAAGCCTCCTGCACTGACGTAAAAAAATTGGAGAAATATTAAAAAAATGTCAAAATTGGAGAAATATTAAAAAAATGTCATAGTTTAAGGTAAATAAATGTCATCCTTAACCGTGGGTTGCAATAGTCCAATTGAATGATTGTATTGGTCCTGCTAATTCATTTGTGTTAAAATTGGCAACTAGGGCCAAACTCCATGTGGATCGTCTTATTTATGGCAGTTGATATTTTTCTTGAAACCCTCTCATCGAGAGGTGTAGGATTGATCTAAAGATCATCCGATTCCGATAAGTATTCATGGAGATATGAATTTATTTGTGTTATGGGACAATTCGTCAAGGTCGACCAGCAACTAAACTGCCCCCACTTGTGCTCCACGTTTTAGTATAAATACAAGTGCCTTGCAAGTCATTTGAACACACAACTCTCTTGAGATTTCTTCTTCTCCACTTGTTTTGGGTTTTAGTGGAAAGAAGAATCTCTAAGGGAAAAACGCAGGTCTAGAAGGAGACCCTATACGCAGCAAGAGAAGGATGCCCTAGCCGCAGGTCTTGTGAAGCTTTGGCCACAGTTCAAAGGGAGCTCTGTCCACTGTTTAAGGGAGCTTCAATAGCCCTAATCTTGGAGCCCTAGCCGCAGTCTATTCATAGACTAACACAGTCATATCATGCCCTAAACGCAGGTCATATCAAGCCCTGGCTATACGCAGTCATGCCCTAATCCATATGCTGTTTTGGAAGGGTTTAAGACAGCCTTTAGATGCAGCAAAAAGGGATGCCCTGGCCGCAGTTAAAAGACCTCAAAGGGGCAGCATGGAGGGCACAATCTCTGTGGAAGACAACATCAGCCATTAAGTGCAATTCTGGGCTAGTTTTGATGGGCTGTTAGGGACTGTGGTTAGTACCCTAACCAGTCCCAGAATTGCAGCAGTGCACAGTAAGTACAGCAGCATAATGATGCGATCGGTGGCAGCATGATGAAAGCAACATTGTGCAGTATGGTGCAGCAATGCGACAGCATGGTAATGATGGACATGCAGCAGTATGGACAGCAAGATGTATGGTGCAGCAATGGGACAGCATGATAATGATGGACATGCAGCAGTATGGACAGCGAGAAGTATGGTGCAGCAGTGGGACAGCAAAGGCAACTTGGTGAAATATGGTACAGCAATGGGACAGCAATGGTCAATGGCATATAGTGCACAACGGGATAGCAATGGTACAATGGTACAACATGGGACAACTAGTACTTAGTGCTGCAATGTCTCATGGTGGATACATAGGACAGAAAGTACATACTGCTGCAATGGTTCATGGTGGATACACAGGACAGCCATGACATTGAGCAGCAGTAGCACAACGGGACAGCCATGACATTGTGCAGCAGTGGAACAATGGGACACCAAGCATGTGCAGCATGGTACTGCACGATGAGGTGCAGCATGGTACTGCACGATGAGGTGCAGCATGATGACGAGATGCAGCACAATGATAGGTGAAGGAGTCACCTTGGAGAATCAATTGAAGCAGCGTGTCTTCAACTGATCTCATGTATCATCTTGTTAGAGATGATCTATTCTCTTATCTAAAAAGTCAAAGTGTTGACTTTTGTTGTAAATGTACACTCTCTCTCTCTCTGTGCTGAACTATCGAAGAATATATAAGAAGAATTGATCAAGGGTTTCCCCACATTGGGGTTTGTCCTTGGCTAACACCATATCTTGTGTCCTCTTGTCTTGGCTTGTCTTCTGCGATTTATATTTATGTTCTATTTGTAGTTTACTTTAATGTTGATGTGATTGCTTATCTAGAAAAGATATTGAGCTAACTATGAAAATTGAAATAAATTGCTCTAGCATAGAACATACCAAAATTTAACATGGTATCAGAGTTGAGGTGAAGACAATGCCCAAGCAAAAGTGAAAAAGAAATCACTGAAAATAGTTGGGAAAGGACAAAAGGCTCAATGGATTCCTCATTCCTCTTCAAATTCACCAAGGGTGAAATCGAAGCAAAGAATATTATCAAAATAGCGCAGCGGAAGCTTCTGATGGCCTACCTAAAGATCACTTCATTGGGAAGTCCGGATCTAAGGGTGGAAGGAAAGGCAGATGCCTTGGTTGCAATAAGTTCGGCCATTATGTGAAGGACTGTCCGAATGGCTGGGACACATCACTTGATGATGATGACAATTATTCCAGCGACATCTTCAATGGTCAAAGGAATGAGAGGTAATGCAAGTCATCAAGGAAATGACCAACTCTTCAGAGAAAGCAAGGAACCCCTGGTATGAAGAACCAAATGTTGTTTTGATAAGATAAAGAAGCGTTATCTTGTATTGGCCCTCTCCTTCAGATTCTTTGGGAATCTGGCTTACTGATTGTAGTTCTCCAAAGCACTTCAATGTATAGAAGGGTGCTCTCTCTAATTTGGTAGAGATGGAAATAATTGTGAGATTATACTCGGAGTCGATGCCACCTATCCCAGAAAGGGTGTAGGAAATATTACCCCTCAATTGAATGAGGGTAACTCGATTCATTTACAGAATCTCTTTTATGTACCTGATCAAAAGAAGAACCTGGTGTCCACTTTGGCAATGGAAGTCAAAGGTTTTAGGGTGCCATTCATCGATGGAAAGGTACGTGTTTAAAAATAGAATTTCCAAAGTTTCATTCATGGGTTCAGGGTTGGCAATTTGTATCAAGTTGCAGGATGGTCCATTGGGGCCCATGTCAGTTGACATCTCATCTATAGCACCGGAGGTCTACTTATTATTGGACCCTACACGATGTGAGTCAGATGGTGACTGGGATGCCTGAATTCAAGAAGAGCATGAAGGTACATGTTTGAAATGTACCGAAGGAAAATCTTACAAGGGGACCATTCCCCTCACGTAGCACGTCCACAGGTTTGGAACAACCCAAGGGGTTTGACATTCATGATTGGGAATCTCATGTATACAAGTGGAAAAAAGCCCTCTATGGCTTGAAGTAAAACACCCCGGGCCTAATATGAGAGGATTGATCGATGTCTGATGAAACTAAGATTCACTAAAAGTGAAGCCGATCCAAACCATTATTTGAAGGTTGTGGATGATAGACCTCTCGTACCAGCACCTTCTGAGAAACAACCTATTTCTGACAGGTGCAGACCCTCTCACTTGCAGAAGTAAGAGGGAGTTGGATTCTAGATATGGAATGGTAAACTACAAGCCCGTGACTACCTCGAGGATCTTAACTTTCAGAAGTTATATGGTGGTGATGGCGGACCAGATTTGGGAGATGCCTCTGAGTTTCATAAACTCATTTGCATTGATGTTCTTGGTGAACCTTCGCTCTGCATATATGCTTTGCAGTTAGCATGGTGAGCTCATATTTGGTTGAGCCTCACTAGATTGGTGCCAAGAATCTTCTGAGATATCTTCAGGGCACAATCTCTCATGGATTGAGATACACTGTCGGAAATATGAAGCTACATGACTATTCGAATGCTGACTGGGCAAGGAGTGTGGAGGATCGCTAGAGCAATTCTCAGTTTTATTTCTCTCTAGATTCTGCTTCGATATCATGGATGAGCAGGAAGTAGAAGTCGGTTGCTATAAGCACTGTTGAGACCGAATACATAGCTACGAGTATGATCTCGTGTGAAGTTGCCTGGTAGTGGAAGCTCTTCAGTGAACTGTTTTATACACATGATGAATACCACTTTGATTCTTTGTGACAACCAGGGGGGGATTCGATTATTGAGGAATCTCGTGTTCGATGATTGCCCCAGCAGATAGACATCAGATACTACCTCATCTAGGATATGGTAAGTCAATGAGCGAGGAGGCTCCATCACATTGAGACTGATGTACAGGTCACAAACACTTTGTCAAAGCCCCGCGGAAAGGTCGAATCTTTGATTTTCCCGAACGACTTGGAGTCGTTGAGAGACCTTCGTACAAGGGTCCTGCATGTTGCATGCATTGAGCTCTGGGAGCTCTGGGGGACTTGGGTACTTACTGGAGCGGCATACGACCACAGGGCGACTCACCCTCCCCTGGTGGTGCGCTATGTACAGGGTGACAGGTTCAACCTTTCCCTGTGATACCTCGTGTCGACTATGGAACAGGATGATTAGTTCTCATGTGTGTCGGGATGATCAGTTCTCCCATGGCAACTATGGAACAGGATGATTAGTTCTCCCATGGCAACTATGGAACATGATGATTAGTTCTCCTGTGGGCCAGGATGATTAGTTCTCTGAGGCGACTGTGGAACAGGATGATTAGTTCTCCTGTGGGCCAAGATGATTAGTTCTCCTGTGGCGACTGTTGGACAGGATGATTCGTTCTCCTGTGGATAGGATGATTAGTTCTCCTGTCGAGGCATCCTACCCATGCAGTCTAGGACTCATGGGAAGTACCTCTCATCTTATCAATGAGCAGGGTAATGGGGTTAGGGACCAAAGTAGTACTATCGATGGATGCATTGTTGTATCTACCATACTCCCTATGCTAGGATGACCTCCATTGATCTGAGATCAATAAAACTGACTATGGGTCAGTAAGAGTGATATGACACACTGTCTTCAGATGAAATTGACTTCAGGTCAATGGAGAATGGTATGAGACATTCTCGATCAATTCTTCTTCTTCATGGTTCAGCAGAGCAGTGCAAGACACTGATGGCAGAGATAATACAATCGGACATATGGATTAGCGGATGGAGTTCTCCCTAGTTGAAAGAGAGTGTTAAAATTGGCAACTAGGGCAAAACTCCATGTGGGTCATCTTATTTATGGCAGTTGATTTTTTTCTTGGATCCCTCTCATCGAGAGGTGTAGGATTGATCTATAAATCATCCGATTCCAATAAGTATTCATGGAGATATGAATTTATTTGTGTTATGGGACAATTCTTCAAGGTCAGCCAGCAACTAAACTGCCCCCACTTGTGCTCCACGTTTTGGTATAAATACAAGTGCCTTGCAAGTCATTTGAACACACAACTCTCTTGAGATTTCTTCTTCTCCACTTGTTTTGGGTTTTAGTGGAAAGAAGAATCTCTAGGGGAAAAACGCAGGTCTAGAAGGAGACCCTATACGTAGCAAAAGGAGGATGCCCTAGCCGTAGGTCTTGTGAAGGTTTGGTCACAATTCAAAGGGAGCTCTGTCCATTGTTTAAGGGAGCTTCAATAGCCCTAATATTGGAGCCCTAGCCGCAGTCTATTCGTAGACTAACGCAGTCCTATCATGCCCTAAACGCATGTCATATCAAGCCCTAGCTAAATGCAATCATGCCCTAATCCATACATTGTTTTGGAAGGGTTTGAGACAGCCCTTAGATACAGCAAAAAGGGATGCCCTAGCCGCAGTAAAAGACCTCAAAGGGGCAGCATGGAGGGCAGCATCTCTGTGGAAGACAACATCAGCCATTAAGTGCAATTCTGGGACTGGTTAGGGTACTAACCATTGAAGATGTCCCTAGAATAATTGTTATCATCATCAAGTGATGTGTCCCAGCCATTCGGACACTCCTTTGCACAATGACCGAACTTATTGCAACCAAGGCATCTGCCTTTCCTTCCACCCTTAGATCCGGACTTCCCAATGAAGTGATCTTTAGGTAGGCCATCAAAAGCTTCCACTGCGCTATTCTGATAATATTCTCTGCTTCGATTTCACCCTTGGTGAATTAGAAGAGGGATGAGGAATCCATTGAGCCTTTTGTCCTTTCCCAACTGTTTTCGGGTGATTGCTCTTTCATTCTTGCTTGGGCATTGTCTTCACCTCAACTCTGATACCATGTTAAATTTAGGTATGTTCTATGCTAAAGCATACCTAAATTTAACA
Organism: Pinus taeda; assembly: GCA_000404065.3. NCBI lineage: Eukaryota > Viridiplantae > Streptophyta > Pinopsida > Pinales > Pinaceae > Pinus > Pinus taeda. The sequence continues at coordinate 37,565 of APFE031449081.1, read as the reverse complement.
ATTTGGGATAAAATGAAAAAGAAAAGAGCTGGAATTATAACAACAGTAATAATATAATAGTATTTTCCTGATGACAGTAAGAGGAATATAATTTCCCTTATAAAGAGGATCTAGTAGAGAAGGTTAGGCAATTATTCTATAGAATAATACAATGATATAGGATTTTGCAGTTCATCAAGTTATTTATTGATTTTTTGGGATTTAACTGTGTTCAAGACGTAAGAGAGTTCCTACAATTCAGGTGAAACTAACATCCATAAACAGGTAAAGAGAGTGAGATTAACTCCTGTTTCTTCTATCCTCATTTTCACCTCTCTATCTTCAGATTTGCCTCTCTAATCCAAGCTGTCACCTTCTTGCTAGGAGATAGAATTTAAATATATTTAGCCAAGGTTCAAGTAATAAAAATGAAGGGGAGTACAGCGATAAATTCTTTGAAAATAATTACAAGTAAAATGGACTTTTGGACATTGGGAGAGGCAGGAGCGGGAGGGGCATTGTTCAGCCCCGATGGAAAATTTGTGTTGCCATATGCTTGGGGACTTGGTCTCGCAACCAATAACCGGTTGAGTACCTTGCTCTATGGAAGGGTTTGAAAATAGCTCTTGCAAAGACAATATTCAAATTAATGGTTTTTGGTGATTCAAAGCTAAAGGTTCTCATAATTGTTAATCACAGCTCTAAACGCGCTACACTCGAAGGTGTATCAGTCCTTTCATCATTAGCTCGGCTGAGAGTTGTTCGGTTGGAGAGAGTAATTGTTCCTCCCCTCCAAGAATATTGCCAATCCTGGCCAAAATTACAGAAGTTATCCTTCATTCTTTGTGAGGGTTTTAAGGATATGACTGCATTAAATATGGGATGGTGTCTCAATTTCCCACGACTTCTGGAGTTCACCATTGATCACTGTAGCGATTTGAGGGAACTGCCTGCTAGTATTTGTAAGATGACTTCCCTTAAACGGTTGTCCGTCACAAATTGCCACGATATTCAAATTAATGGTTTTTGGTGATTCAATGCTTGTCATTTGACAAATAATCAAGGCCAAAAAGGTGTCAAGTTCAGATCACCCTCCCATTTTCCAGAGGACTATCCTGATTGCCTCTCAGTTCGAGCAGTTGGAGTTTTTTCAAGTGTATAGGCATTTAAATTTGATGGCTGATGCTTTGGTGAAAAAAGGTTCAGCATTGGGACAAGGCAGAAAAGAGCTGGATCAAAGTTTTATTAATTTTGCTCCCATCCCTTAGATATGATTGGAATCCAAGACACATTAGTTTTATTATTAAATATGTCAATTAATTTCGCTCCCATCCCTTAGTTATGATTGGAATCCAAGACACATTCATTTTATTATTAAATATGTCACATGCCAACTCTTCTTGGAAACCAAGTTAGACCGGCAACATAGCAGTCTGGAGCAAGTTCTGAATGGTTTGCACGTGGAGGTTAATTCTCTCAGTGCTCGGGTCTCTGCTTTGGAGGACTTCAAGCCTGGCGGCACTCAGCTCAACTTAGAGGGCGCCGGATCCAGCGCCACTCCGGCAAGGAAAAAGACTCGCTGCTCGCAGGGGTCTGGTACTTCTGGCCATGTCCGTTGCTGAAGGATGGGCTCAATGTTTAGATATGTTTGTTTTTGTAGGTTTTTTAAACAATCCTGAAGATCTATGCTGCTTCGTAAATATCTTTTAATACTCGGGACTTTTTGCCAAATTATCAGTAGAAATGTATTCAGTGTAGGAAGTAAATGCAGCTCTAGAGCTCGCAATCATATTTTGTGGACTGATGAACACTTCTTTTGTCAAAAATCAGAAAAAAAATTGCAAGAATTCTGACCCATAACCCAGTCTTTATTAATATCAAAACCCTTACCCGTTCCTTTAAAAAAAATGGACATTTGACTGTTGTGCAATGAAATATACAGATCCATCAGATTAGCAAAAAGAAGTTTGATATCCTGGCTAGAATATTGCATTGGTAGTGGTTGAGACGCATTACTACTGTGGAGTCAAGATATGGGAAACGAGTTTAGTAGCAAAGATACCTTTGCTTGATGGTTCTTGATTGCACCTAAACAATGTAAAGTCCAGACCAAATCACAGTAACAACTTAATGGAGATCGTCTTACAAGTTTAAAGGACAGCAGCTATCTGAGAGGTTATACCTTTTATCTAGTCCTAACTACTGTTTATCCAGGTGTAATTTTTTTCCAAAATGAAGCATTTATTGAGTTAGGAACCAATCGGTATAGATGTTGGGTTTTTTATTAAATGCAGCATATATTACGTTAGAAACCAATCAGTATACATGTACATCAAGATTGACCTGTCCGAGTGCCAAAGAGCAGGCACCCCAGATTCCCATGTACATAAATAAGGAAAGTCAGCATGTGTACATTGGTTCCAAGCTGGGTATCGTTATCTAGGTAGCAGTTACTTGTTTGCCCCCGTCTTTAAAAGGACGACTTAGATCCTAGTTTACTGAAAAACTTTCAAATGGCTGCTGTAAGGACATAAAAGAGAATCAACGAAACGCTTGAAAAAGAAAAACTTGGACATGTGCGCACACCCTGTAAAGCTGCTTGCATTCTGCCTTCTCCAGCAGAAAATAGCTAATAGTTGTAAAGAAAGGGATATAGAACAAATCAGCCTCCTCTTGACGGTGCACCCTGACAACAGTCTTTAATTGTCTCTCACTTTCAGGAGCAATTAGATCTGCCCACAGCCAGTAATCGATCGAATGCTGCAAATAACAAAACAGTGGAGACTTCAACCCTTGAAAGAGGGAAAATTCAAAAAAAAAAAGCAAAGCATCGATGGATTGAATTATCTTCTGGTCTGTTTGCAGGCAGTTTGATTAGGATACTAGCTGCCAGCCATGATTACTAATTGGTTTGAAGCTTCACTGATTCATATTTAGCTAAAACTCTGACGACAGCAACGATCCATTTTTAAGATAAAACCGTAATGTGATAAATTTTAGACAAGACCCTAACTGGTGTCTTTCTTTTTTCCTTTTTTTAAACCCTAACTGGTGTCTTGCCTGCTCAATGAGGCGATGGACGGGGCTGCCATTTGACGTCAAATTTGCCGTCTCCCGGTACGTGTTGTGGAAAAGCCAAAGCAAATCGAAAGTAAACTTGGACGGCATGTCGTAAACATAAACTCTGAGAGGGAACGGGCCTTCTTTGTCATATTCCGTCAGCTCCAGGCGTTCTCTTGCCCACGTTGCATCGTCTAGTCGTTTTGCGGCTTCCTGTGTCAGATTATCGTCAACAGACGCCAAGTTATCCGACGATCCTGAACTCTGCTGAGGGCTTCTGGTTTTCAAGAATTTCTCCAAAGATAGAACAAATGAATGTTCAGGATGCGCTTTCGTGAATTGGGATTTTGACGATGAATGCGGAGTATCGTTGTGAAATGATAGGTAGTAGAGCGTAATTGGTATAATCACAACTATCAATGCAAAAGTGGCTAGGATTGCCCTCCTGGATAACATTGAAGAAGAACGAAATAGCCTCTGTACAAAATGCTGCCTTCCTCCCATGGTTTTTTTATGTTTACAAGCATTCATTATTTCATTCAATCACAGAGCAGAGAGAGAATAGTAGGAGACTGATAATGTACATGGATGAATGGACGGATCTGAAGATATATAAAGCATGAGATCTACCAGTACAGTGCTCCTGACTGATTTCGATTTCCAGGAGCCACGGTCTTTGACTCGTTGCCACAGTCTCCGGCAGGGGAGAACTTTTCAATAACAGAAAGGGGGCCGGTGTTAGATAGTCCCTTCAATGGTAGGAACCTTGCTGATTGAGCCCTTGTCAGTGAGATGATTTTAGTAGAGACACAATTTCTTCCTCGTTATTGTATGTAATCAATTGAGTTTTGCGCACACTGCTGCCGATAATCACGAAAGCAGCTCTGCTCCCGTGAAAAATACGGCCTGTGACCTGTCTGTCCGTTGTTGTGCATGACTGAGTGAATAAACTCCGAACATCTCACAATTTTTTTTATTTATGTGTGTTTAGTGAATTGGAAACGACGATCGATGGATTTATGTGTGGCAGGAATTTTTGGTTAAAAAAAATTGAAGGGATGGTTTACTTTTTGAGCCTTATTACAAGGATTAAACATATCTTTTAGAATTAATTGGGGGATAGAAAAACAAACTATGTTCTCAATTACTCACGTTATTAACTCAAGATCCAAAAACTTAATAATTAGTTGGCATTATTTAGATAAGATGTCGGTTTTAAATTGATTGGTTGTCACTATAACTCATAATCTAGTCAACAGGGAAAATTTAAAAGGTATCTTATGACTTGGCAAAGATTGACATATTCAAGAACACACCTAGTAAGGATTCTAATCATGGGATGCCTACCTTTTTAGTTGTCAATATAATGACACTCAGTGCCCTCAAGCCTTTTTAAGGAAATAGGGTGTCTTGACCCAACCTCCAAGGTTATTTTATGGAAGCAGGATATTCAAAATTCATTTTTTTAAAACTCATTTATGAGATCACTATTGTCTTTAACTCGTCGAAAGCTTTCTAACTATACAAATTTCATAAAATCTGATCTTTGGACAGAAACTTATGGTTCTCTAAAGAATGATCTTTCTTAAGGCCATGTCAAATGTATGCATTATTGTCGTGTGGCATACACGTGGTCATCCTTTGCCCCATGTCATCATTGTACAAAGTTATCAGTTGATCGCATGGTAAACCCTACCTACGTGTCACCAATGACACTTGGCAAACACTTAGAAGTGCTCTACCCACATGTCACCATCATAAAGAGCCATGTCCATAGCTTGGCCACATCAGCGTTGCTAATGAGGCCACTAGGAAAGTCGACCCCTGTAAGGAAAAAGATAATCTCTTATCACTTAAGGCCGATTCGTTTGACGAACCTCCACACTTAAACCCCTTTTATAATTAAGCTCTTAATTACTGTTCCCACTAGCCATATAACTAAATGTTAAAGCTAAAATTTCCCATCCATAAATTGCCAAACTAGTTCTGTGATATGTAGCTCATTTCCATGAATAACAAGTAATTAGTGTATCACCATTAATAATTAAGTCTTTTTCCATCCATTATATATATATATATATATATATATATATATATATATATATATATATATATATAATATATATATATATATAATATATATATATATATATATAAACAAATATATGCTAATAGTATATCGTTATTGTGATGATATGAAGTCATTTTTATATATCTTGTGTTAGTTGTTCAATGTTTTTATTGCATCGAGACACTCTACAATCTAATATGGGAGCGATGTTGTACTGGTGAAAATGTTTGTAAATGTTTACATATTGTTAATTAAAAATTAATAAAGGTTTAAAGTAATATAAAAATTTGTAGCATTCGTAGATGAGTGTAAACATTTAAATGTTGGCTCAATTAATAATAAAGAGTTTTAAAAATAATAAAATTTAATTTGTTATATTGTAATTTTGTTTTTTAATAAAATTACGAACATTTTTTTCGAGGAGGCTCAAGCGGGAGGGGTGCTAGTAAACCTCGAAAAAAGATTGAATTAAAGTTTGCTTGGGGACTGGCAATGCCACGAACAACCAAGCAAAAGCTCTCTCTCTCTTTGGCAAGGATTGAAAATCAACGTCTTTAAGGGTATCAGGAACCTGATTATTGTTGGTGACTCTATGGTGATAATTTTAAAATGTTTGAGCCTCGCCAAGCACGAGAACCCCATTAAGTCGGAATCCTCTCCATCTCTTATAAGCATAATGTATCTCTTAAAGGAAATTGAAAATTTCAAAAATTTCCATGTAAAGTGAGCCAATAACCAAGCAGCGGACGCGCAAGCCAACATTGGTGAGGAGTTAGAGCAAGGTTCTTTACGTATTAACAACATATGCGATATATGTCATATCTCATAATGTGGTTTAAAAATACAAGATTTGTGTAGTACAACTGGAGTACGAGACTACATAAGAATAAACAGGTAGTTACGATGGATAACATTTCCATGTTTTATTATAGTGCATTGGGAGAGGGGGCAATTGGTAGGAAGTTATTGCACAGGTGTGAACGTGGGAGGGAGGAGGCCATGAACCACAACATGTGGGATTTTAGTCCTTGGTCATTTGCCTGGTTATTTAATCTAATTTCAATCGGGGGTTGGGTAGGTACCATCACATTTTGATCCAAACAGGTTTCGGCAGTGATGGAGATGGATGGTAGTTGCTTCGCCATGGTGCATAATCAATATTCATTTATGGATGATAAGATAAGAAGGAACGTTGGGAAAGACCAAGCGCTTATTTATAGCAGTTGGTTGCGACAGATAAACCATATGATATTGTTGGTATAGGGGAGAATAGCCAGGAAAATGCCCTCAATAAGCAACGGAAGTGGTAGCGACGTGGCAGAGTCTAGGTGTAGTGGGAATATAGGGGATATGGTTGATAGCTCCTGCAAGCAAGTAATCAAGGAAATAGTGAAAGAAAGCAATGAAAACATGGCGGTCTTGTATGCCCAATTGTCTGGTCTCGGTAAGGATATGGAATTTCTTCAAAAAACCATGGAACTCCTTGCTACAGACGTATTGAACCTTAGCCATAAGTTAGAAAATATTGAACTAAAAGTGGAGACAGCCACTGTGGGTGTGCTAAAAGAATTTTTTGGATTCGAGGATGGCTCTGCTCCTCAAGCTAAGGATGTCGTTGGCGCTACAAATCGGGGCCTGGATCCTGGGGCAGGCAGAGTTGAAATACTGGTCATGCCTTCTAACGAGGCTCTAGGAGAAGTCGACCCTGGAAGCAATGGGTACCAGTTGTCTCTTTCTTATTAAAATCTATGTTTTGTTGAACAGCAGTGTATGGTGGAGTCTTTTGGAAGGTTTACAGTATAAAATATCTAAAGAGTATGTATGTAAATAACACAGGTAGCAATCGGGTCCTTCTTCTGGTTAACCTATTGAACAATTATGAGAGCTTGCTCTCCATGACTGTAAGGGACCTTACCTGTTTCCAGCTTTATTAATGAAAATGCTACCCATTTTGTTGAAAAAAAAATATGAACATTTTTTTGTTAGAATAATAATGGAGAAATCTATAATATACTATTATTAGTGTTTGTTATATGTTATCAGAGATATGTTTGGATTGATTGCTTAATTAGTCTTTGTTAGTTGTCAGATCCTATATTCTATGAATTTGTTCAACTAGATTGCAATATTATATATGCAAGTGATTGCTAGCCTAATGAATGAAAGTGTGACTGGTGGGGTCTCTTATGTGAGTCATCATCTCACCAACGAGTTGCAATCATTCTTCATATTTTGTCTTCCATTTTTTCTGAATTGGTATCAGAGTTGAGGGTGTGAGAACTAAGGGTGTGAATGTTGTGTGTGACCAATAAAATTGTCGAGGGAGTGCTTACTGTTGTGGAGCATTGAGCAAAGTATATATTGAAGTTGTACATTGACCTTATGGTGCACTAGCTTTAGCTGAGAAGACCTTGTCTCATGTTGTTGTTATATTGTGTTGGTAAATTAAGCAATTAGACTGTGGTCGACTTGCCTGAAGGAGGATATGTGTGGTGTGTTGTTGATTCTCTCTGCATGGTGTTTGTTAAATTGTGTTGCTAATGTGTGTTGTGGAGTATTTTTTGTGTTGTGTATTGAAAACTAAGCCTATTCGTTGTGACGGGTTATGGAATCTTCTCATGGGTTAATTGGGTGTAATGGCGTAGATTGCATGTGTTGGGAGCTTGATCCAGGTGGATATTGGTGGCCACCCACCTATTCCACCCAGTTTCATTTGTTTCCTTGTTCATTTAAGAATTTACTATTTTTAGCAATTTTTTTTCGGGTCCTGAACTTCCGGAGCAGCTTTGACCCCCTAAATGACATTTTTTTTGGGTCCACAATAGGCACATGCTAATGGCATGGGCCTGCGGAGAAACCTGTAGTACTCTGAGAGACCTTTCCAACAAGGTATCGTACGTGCCAAATGAAGATAATATGACCAAGTTACGACCTCGGGAAGTTGGCTGCCCAACTAACCCCAATGGGGCCCACAAACTCTTGATGTTACATCTCATGGGGTTAGGTTTTTCATTGTTTAGGGTTTTCTCATGTTTTCCAATAATAAATAGGCCCTTAAGCCTCATTGTAACATAGTTCAAAGGCATGTAGCCTCCACATCTCTTCTCAGAGATAAGCTACCATCGCCCGAGCTATCTTATTTCCATTTTGTTTGTAAGCATAGCTCAATATTTTTCTATTAATGAAATGAAGTGTTTTTCTGCTGCATCTATGTGTTTAAGATTATATCTGTAATTTGTTGCATTCATGTTTAAGTTTTGATCAGTGGTATCAAAGCGGTCTTCTCTTTCTCTATTTTTCTTTACGTGTCCCCAACGAGGTAAGGGTATAAGGAGTTAGGGCTTGATCTAGTTGAACCATTGCAAGATCAACCTCGCAAAACTCAACAACCTCCCATGGTGGAAGAAAATAAAGACGAGGGGGCAGGAGATCCTTTCAAAATGTTGCTCGAGGAAGCCCTAGAACGAAAGAGGGACATGATGATCAATAAATTTGCCCAGATCCTTTGACGGCTACCCACAGATGATGCATCTTCATCCAGCAGCCATTCTGGAAGTGCCACTCCTTTTAAGGTACAAGTTAACTTTGATATTCCCATATTCGAAGGCCTGATGGTTGCAGACGTCGTAGATAAATTGTTAAATCTATTGGAAGGATATTTTTCAATTCATGACTTTTCCAATCAGGAAAATATTACTTTTTCACTTCTCAAAGCCGCCTGACACGTCAAGGACTGGTGGGAAACCTATTGTGAAGAAAAGGACGATAGTGAACCCTCGTTGTTTTCAGCCGCACCCACTTGGAATTCTTTCTAAGACACCATCAAGGAACAATATTACCCTATCGGAAGCTATGAAGACAAATACATAAAGTGGACCACACTAGGTAGGGATGGGACCAATATGTGTCAGAGTTCACAAATATTTTCCACACCCTTCACATGAAGCTGGGTATTAAGGATACTAAGTGGCATTTGGTACTCAAGTACCACGGTTGTCTACACAAGTACATCCAGGATGAGATGGAGTTCCTAGACATTTCCTCGCTCGACACGACGTATCGGTACGCTGTCAAGATTGAGCAAAAGTTTAAATAGAAGAAGTGAGACTCTAGATCTACGAATCCAAAGCAAGGAAAAGGCGCCCCCAAACCACAGAACAAAAGGACCAAGCCAAGGCGGTGCTACCTAGGACAATCCGTCGAAGCCGCAAACAAAGAACGACACCACGAAGACAAAGAAGGAGACAGGAAAATAGTGTGAGTTCCATAAGAGCTCCACTCATAATACAAGTGAGTGTAGGGCCAAGTAGGCACTAGTGGCCTAGCTGAAGGCTTCCGAATCAGACACAAGTTCTGATTCTGAATCAGAACTTGATAAGGGAACTAAAAAAGGGAAGCAGATCATTGATGCGGAGCCTAGTGCCATGGTGGCCACCACCAAGATCCAAAAGATTGAGCATGAAGATCCACAGGAGGGGGAACACCTCTTCCACTCACAGATGTGGGTGAAGGGTTCTCCACTGCAGTTCATTATCGATAGTGGGAGCTGTCAGCTCTACTGTGCAGCGCTGACTTTCTAAGGTCAGAAAGAAGCATGGTCTGTTTGGTTGTGTCCAAAGGGAGGCTCACATTTGGTCACTTTTCCCTTCTTCTTTCTTCACCCTGCTTACCTCTAAACCTTTCCCATTCCCTAAATAAACCTTCTAAAATCTGACAAAGTCCCTTTTGGCCCCAGCTCTAAGCACAAAACCAAACCAACCATAAAACCTTACCCATGCATCCCACGTCCTTTACCATTCTGTTGCTTGAAGAAGGAGATGACTAGCTTTGCCAGGATCAGTTACAGTAATATCCCAACAACCACATTAAACAGAAAGCATGGCCAAAAGGAGAAAAGGACATAGCACGGCTCTGTAACAGAATTTATCAGTCATGGACTTCACTGCTTTGAGCATTCCAACCACCTAAAGGACAACACAGCAGTTGTACAGATCATATTTGCCCAGTGAACCAAGCAGCCTTGTCCAAAGACTCCAAGAGACAACTAAATGCAATTGGTGGTCAATTATGACCCCCCCATACCTAAACGGCCAGGTGCCATTGTAATGTAAATTTATAAATACCCAGGAGCAAGATGTAATCAAGGTTGGCATTTGATGTAAGGTTCAACTTCTGGAGACTGTAGACATTTTGTCACTTGCAACGTCTCATCTTCATTTTAAGCAAATACAAGCTTCTTTTATTGTTAATTGCTCATTGTCCATTTTCCTCTATTCTAAGCTTGTACCTAATATGTTGTGTTCTCGATCTCTTGATGTTTAGCACTAGATAATTGTCATCTTATCTTTGTGTTAGAATCTTGAATGCATCATTGAATAGGTTGCTCAGGTTTCTTTCTATCCAATGCAAGAGAGTTGTCATCCTGTCTTTGCATTAATAGATTAGATTTGTAGGTTTCTGTACTAGTTGCAGCCGGCCATCACATGGTCTTGTGTATCTACTGGTGTGGTTAGTATTCTCCATATTCACCTAATATCTAAACTGTGAGCATTGGTGGTCTAAAGCCTTGTAGTCTAAGGGTGTTCGTGCATGTTTGAAGTGAAACAGAGTAGAAGTCGTTATCTAGCTTGAACAAACCATCATTCCTTCCATTAAACCTGCAACAATAGTTTAATTTATATGTTACTAGGAATCTCTGAGCTACAACCTAGGAGAGTTTCTTGGAATCCCAACATAATTGGCGTTGTTGCCGGGGAGAGGAGATTGAAGCTCAGCTACCCTAGGAGAACGACACATATCCAACTTTGATGATGGACAAATTCTAGACACATTTTTGGTTGTAATAATCTATCTGGCGACTCTACTGGAGGACTAACCTTTTGGCGACTCCACATCACAGTTCTGGCTCAGTTTGTGAGACACACTCGGAGAAATCCTCATAAATCACCAGCTGACCCAGTGCCTGACCCTGAGAAGATTGTCAAGCAGAGAAAGACATCAAAAAAGGGAGCATTAGGATCAGGTAAACCTAAACAATCTTATGTATCTCTCCCAGAAAGGCTTGTAACAGAACATCTACATGTTGAAAATATAGCCTCTACTACTAGCAGTGAAGAAATATTTTCAGAGATTCATAAAGCTCCCTATTTAGTAATGTCCCCTTTGGATCTCAGTCCAAAGGAAACCACCCTTCCAGTCCATCATATTCCTTTAGTCCTGACAGTCATTTCTCAACTCCCTACCTTTCAAAATGCCAGTAACCCTTCTATCTACCCCAGCCATGGCAGGCCCACAAGCACCCACCAAAATGGAAAGAATCATAGCTGCTAGGTATCGACCCCTGGTCCTTCCTATTCCTTTGAATGCCATGCCTGCAGGAGAATATAAGAAATACATGCCTAAGTTCACTGGGACAGAGGGAGTAACAGTTGAAGAACACCTTAAGTCTTTTTATAGCTATGTTGATAACCTAGATATCAGTGAAGATGATGTGTGGATGAGAGCATTTGTCCAAAGCCTTGATGGAGAGGCTAGAAAGTGGTTCAGAGAGCTGACCCCTAGGTCTATAATAGAAATTGAAGCGTTAGATGATGTGTTTTTAAAGCACTAGGGAGATAAGAAAGACCTGCTATACTACCATACTGAGTTTGGCAATCTGAAAAGGGAAAATGGGGAGTCATTGTTTGATTTTAATAAAAGATTCAATCGTATGTATAGCAAGATACCAGCTGAATTCAAGCCTACCCCACCTCTACCAAACTCACCTATGCCAATGCCTTTAATTTTGATTTCTGCCTGCTATTAAGAGCGAGAAGATGTGCTTCTCTAGCCAAAATGCAAGATGCAGCCTTGGAGGTGGAATCCAATATCATGGCTGCAGAGAAACTCAAAGGACACGTTGATAGAAGGAGGTAGAGAGGTGAGTCTTCCTCTTCTTCTTCATCTTCAAAACCCAAAATAGACAAAATGACTAAAATGATAGAGTCATTGGCTGTTGAAATATCCAAATTGAAGCTTGAGCAGAGTTCTGGGAAAGCAAGGCTTCCTAATACATTTGCTCCTAGAAATCCAAATCCATTCAGAAGAGCAAATGAACAATTGCTAATCATTCAGAGGGGCAAAGAGGCCAGTGAAGAACAAAGGGTTAAGTCTCCTTTCCATAACGTAGTCATGGAGGAGGAGCAGTTTGATGAAGAGGATGAGATTCACTACATGGAAAACAAGGGCGGTGCTGCCTTTTTGACATTAGCTGCCTATGAGGAGTCATTACTTAGGGACCAGACCAGTCAAGAGTGGGACAGAGAAGCTTTTCTACAGACTAAAGACCAGCAAAGATAGAACTCGAGGTCAAGAACGAGTAGTATCAAAGAGAATCCTGCCCAAAGAGCGGTTGTCCCCACAGAGCAGCAGATCAGCAAGGAGAAGCGACCGATAGTCGATCCCATCATCCTGAAAACTCTGGCTTAAGAGGTAAGAGGCCTTGACAAGTCCCTTTCCCCTTTCAGTTTTGAATCAGAAGTCCAGAAGTTAAAAATATCTATACCTTTGATAGAACTTGTAAAGAGTGAGGTCTTTAAGAAGCCCATCCTTAATGCCCTTGAGCTGAAAGCCTTACAAGCATCCAATGACTATGTGAATTTACAAGATGATAAACCTGCGGTTGTGCTTAGCCCAATGACTAAACCTGTTGATGACAATTCCCCATCATTTTATGTCTCCTTAACCATGCATGACAAAATCCTCCACAACTGTCTACTGGACACAGGTGCCAGCCATAATCTGATGCCCAAAGCTGTCATGGAAGAGTTAGGCCTTGATATTACCAGACCTTCTCATGACTTGTTCTCCTTTGATTTGAGGAAGGTGAAATGTCTAGGGTTAATCAAAGACTTAGCTATCACCCTAACTCAGTTGCCCATGAAAAGCATGATGATGGATATTGTGGTAGCAGATGTCCCCCCAAGTTTGGTATGCTACTTTCCAGAGGGTGGATTAAGAGGTTGGGAGGGACATTGCAAAATGATTTGTCTTATGCCATTATCCCAGTTTTTGGAGGAGAAAGCAGAAGACTATACAGGGAAGCCCAGCTCGCCTATATCATCATTGATTAGAAGAATCTCACTAAGCATCCCATTTACGCTGTGGACACTGATTTTGGAGCATGTATTCTCCAAATTGAAGAATCCCAGAGGGCCTCGATGCAGCTCAAGAAACTAGTATGTCAGGCCATGGAAGAGGAAGGGACAGAGGCTTGGGATATGTTCTTTGATGGAGCATGTTTAAAGGAAACTCCAGGAGCAGGAGTAGTGCTGGTGTCTCCAAAACAAGAAAGCACACATCTATCTTTTAAACCGACTTTTCAGGTCACCAACAATATAACAGAGTATGAGGCTCTGACATTGGGCTTAAACGCTGCCAAAGACATGGGAATCAGAGACATAAAGGTGTTTGGAGATGTTGATCTCATCATTCAACAAGTGAACAAAATGTTCCAAGCAAGGCACCTAAGGCTAAAAGCGTACAAAGATGAGGTATGGAGACTTAAAGACTCTTTTGACAACTTGTGTATCTCATATATCCCTAGAGTAAAAAATTAGCTTGCTGTGTCTGCTAGCATGTTCATCCCTCCCATGCCCCCTAGATTGGCTTATCAAGTCCACGTAAAATATAGACCGTCCTTGCTTGATAACGTTCAACACTAGAAAGTTTTTGAGGATGATGATGAAGTAAAGAGGTTTTTGCAAGTCATTGATGAATTCTCTAAAATGCAAATTGATCAAGAGAATGAAACCTTGGAGGAATGTCCCCAGCCCCAGCTAAGGAACAGAATTGGCCAAGACAACATTGTTCAGTTGCCTAGCAATCATATACCTAAAGGGCTAGTGCCTCTAGAGAAGCTGTTTGACCATAACGATGTGCCTCATAAGATTGCCGAAAAATAAAATCAGTCTGCAGTCCATAGGCATAACATAGGGAGTCCAGATGAAGCAATTTGTTGATGTCTTTGCCTGGGAATACAATGACCTTAAAACTTATGACAAAAATATCATCCAACATAAGATCCCATTGGAGAAAGACACCATTCCTTTCAAACAGAAGCTAAGACCCATTAATCCTTTGCTCCTCCCTCTGATTGAAAAAGAAATCAAGAAGTTGTTGGCTGCCAAAATCATAATTCCTCTGAGGTATTCAAAGTAGGTAGCCAACTTGGTAGTGGTGAGGAATAAAAGTGGAGAAATTAGGCTATGTGTTGATTTCAGGAACCTAAACAAATGTTCCAAAAAGGACAACTATCCCCTGCCGAAGATGGAACATCTGCTACAAAAGGTCTCAAGAGCCAAAGTTATGTCTTTCCTGGATGGATTTTCAGGGTATAACCAAGTTGTTGTACACCTAGATGACCAAGAAAAGACTACTTTCACCATTCCTTGGGGCACTTTTATGTACTCTAAGATGCCCTTTGGGCTGATGAATGATGGGGCTACCTTACAGAGAGCCATGGATATAGCATTTGTAGGAGAGAAGGATAAGTTTGTCCTTGTCTACCTGGATGATATAACAGTATACTCCAGCAGCCATCAAGATCATCTGCAGCATTTGAAGAAAGTGTTTCTGAAGTGCAGAAGGTTTGGGATATCAGTGAATCCTAAGAAGTCACAATTTTCTTTAGAAGAGGGCAAGCTTCTAGGACACATTGTTTCTGCTGCAGGTGTCAAGATTGACATAGAGAGAGTGAAAGGGATACAAACCTTGTCTGTCCCAAGATCAAAAAAGGACATCCAATCCTTTTTGGGAAAAATAAATTTTGTAAGGAGGTTTATTCCTAATTTTGCAGAATTGGTAAAACACATCACCTCTATGCTGAAAAAGGGATCAGAGATCAAATGGACTGATGTAGCAAGAAGATATTTTGAAGCCATCAAAAGAGAAATTATGGAAGCTCCCACTTTGATTAGCCCAGACTATAGCAAGGAGTTCCATATCTTCTCCTTTGCTTCCTGTGACACCCTTGCAGCAGTCTTATTGCAAAATGGTGATGGGGATTCAGAGCATCTAGTGGCATTTTTCAGCAAAACCTTAAGGGATGCTGAACTAAGGTACGATATTATCGAAAAATAGGCTTATGCTCTTATCAAATCTTTAAAAGCTTTCTGAATCTACATTTTGCACTCCAAGGTAATTACATATGTGCCCTTTGCTTCAGTAAAGGATGTCCTAATGCAACCAGATGTTGATGGAAGAAGGGCTAAATGGATTGCAAAGCTCATTGAATTCAACATAGAATTGAAGCCCACCAAGCTTGTCAAGGGCCAGGGCCTTGCTCAGTTGATGGCTGAAGAAAATTGCAAAATACTTGACATAAACTGCATGGGTACAAATTCAGAGGATGTGCAGATAGAAGAAGCAACAGTAGGACAAGGACATGACCGATTGTTGGCTGAAAATCTATCTTCTTGTGAATGGTATTCTAGAATAGCTCAATTTTTGTTGAAGCTAGAAGTTCCTCCAGGCCTTAGTTCAAGCCAAGCTAAGACTATTAAACTCAGAATGGCCAAGTTTTGTATTCATGGAAAATTCCTTTATTGGAGGGATCCATCTGGAATCCTTTTAAGATGTCTGGACAAAGAACAATCTGTGGAGGTCATGCATTAATTTCATTCCAGCATCTGTGGAGGACATCACTATTGGAAAATCACAACCCACAAGATCCTCAGAGCTGGGTATTATTTGCCCACTCTATTTTCTGATGTCTTTTCATTTGTAAGATCCTATGACAAATGCCAGAGGTTGGAAGGAAAACGACAGTTGAAGTCCTTACCCTTGAAGCCAATACATGCCAGTGGTCCTTTCCAGCAGTGGGGCTTGGATTTCATAGGGGAAATTAATCCATATTCTAGTGGCTAGCACAAATGGATCTTAGTAGCCACTGATTACTTCACTAAATGGATTGAGGCCATCTCTACTAAGAAAGTTGATCACCATGTTGTCATGAAGTTCTTGACAGAAAATATTTTCACCAGGTTTGGCTATCCACACAAATTAGTTACAGACAATGCAACAACCTTCAGGGCAAAAGAGTTAGTGGACATGTGTGAATCAATGGGCATTAAGCTAGTGCATTCCACCTCATATTACCCTTAAGGTAATGTTCTAGCATAATCATCCAATAAGAGCCTGATAAGGATAATCAAAAAGCTGCTGGAAGACAACAAAAGGAATTGGGATTCCAAACTGAAGTTTGCATTGTGGGCTAATAGGGTGACCACCAAGAAATCCATAGGGAATTCTCCGTCCAAGCTGGTATATGGCACTGAGGTTGTATTCCCAATCTAGTTGACCCTCCTTGTGGCCAAGTTCTTGCAGGAAGAGCAGAATGAGGAAAATGACATGGCAAAGAGGATTAATGACTTGGTTGAAGTGCACCAAATCAGAGATCAATTGATCGAAAAGGCTGTAGCACATCAAAAGAGAATCAAGGAAGCCTTTGACAGAAAGGCAAAGATGGACAATTTTCAAATTGGAGACTTGGTTCTTAAAAGGGATGCACTGAAGGAAAAGAAAGGCAATCATGGGAAGTTCGATGCTCTGTGGACTGGACCTTTTGTCATTGCTCAGGTCCAAGGGAAAAACACTTTCATGCTGCAAAGTATGGAAGGAGAAACAGTTTTTGATGGCCTAGTCAATGGGCAATTTTTGAAAGTTTATGTTAATTAAGGCCTTTAAGCCTCAACATTGTAAATATATTCTTTTTACAAGTTTCAGTGTAGACTTAGTTAGACTCCATGCCCAATGGAACACTAGGAAATATAGCTGATCTTGTTTTTGTATGAAAGGCAGTGGTCTACGGTTCTTGAAACCTCAGAGGGAGGCTTTCATCCCCAGAAGGAGCCAGTGTTGGCTCTGCTATGCAGCGCTGACTTTCTAAGGTAAAAAAGAAGCATGGCCTGTTTGGTTGTGTCCAAAGGGAGGCTCACATTTGGTCACTTTTCCCTTCCTCTTCCTTCAGCTCACTCACCTCTAAACCTTTCCCATTCCCTAAATAAACCTTCTAAAATCCGACAGTCCCTTTTGGCCTCAGCTCTAAGCACAAAGCCAAATCAACCATAAATCCTTACCCATGCATTCCACGTCCTTGACCATTTTGTTGCCCGAAGAAGGGGATGACCAGCTCTACCAAGATCGGTTACAGTAATATCCCCAACAACCACATTAAACAGAAAGCATGGCCAAAAGGAGAAAAGGACATAGCATGATTCTGTAACAGAATTTATCAGTCATGGACTTCACTGCTTCGAGCATTCCAACCGCCTAAAGGACAGCACAACAGTTGTATAGATCAGATTTGCCCAGTGAACCAAGCAACATTGTCCAAAGACTCCATCAGACAACTAAATGCAGTTGGTGGTCAATTATGACCCCTCCAGACCTAAACGGCCAAGTGCCATTGCAATGTAAATTTATAAATACCCAAGAGCAAGATGTAATCAAGGTTGGCATTTGATGCAAGGTTCAACTTCTGGAGACTGTAGACATTTTGTCACTTGCAGCGTCTCATCTTCATTTTCAGCAAATACAAGCTTCTTTTGTAGTTAACTGCTCACTGTCCATTTTCCTCTGTTCTAAGCTTGTACTTGATATGTTGTGTTCTTGTTCTCTTGATGTTTAGCACTAGATAACTATCATCTTATCTCTGTGTTAGAATCTTGAATGCATCATTGAATAGGTTGCTCAGGTTTCTTTCTATCTAATGTAGGAGAGCTATCATCCTGTCTTTGCATTAATAGATTATATTTGCAGGTTTTTGTACTAGTTGCAATCGGCGATCACATGGTCTTGTGCATCTGCTGATGTGGTTAGTATTATGCATATTCACCTAATATCTAAACTATGAGCATTGGTGGTCTAAAGCCTTGTAGTCTAAGGGTGTTCATGCATGTCTGAAGTGAAACAGAGTAGAAGTGGTTATCTGGCTTGAACCAAACCATCATTCCTTCCATTAAACCTGCAACAATAGTTTATTTATATGTTACTAGACATCTCCGAGCTACAACCTAGGAGAGTTCCTTGGAATCCCAGCAAGAGCCAAAGAACCTCATTTGTGAAGCGGCTGGGCCTAAAGACTACATCACATCCACAGTTGTACACCATCGGGCGGCTTCACCAAGGACGATATCTTCGCATAAGCCAGCAGTGTCGTTTTCCCTACAGCATCAAGTCCTTCACGGATGAGGTACTGTGTGACGTTTATCCTCTTGAAGTTTGTGATGTATTGTTGGGAAAACCATACTTATGGAAGCGACATGTTGTATATGAGTTTAGACCTCGCTCTATGATTATTACTTTGTCTAATAAGTTGTATAAGATACCGGAGGTAGCTCCAGCTACCGCCATCTCTTTGATCACTGTAAATTAATGTAGTAAGATCATTTCTGAGACCAAGAGATTTGTTTTCCTTATGATTTTCCCCTAGGGCAAGAAGAAGGTTGTGGCCACAGCTTCCAAGCAGGGCTCCTCTACATAGCAGCAACAGATGGACAAGTTTGTGGAGGAGTACAGGGATATTTTTGCCTCATCCACAAGGGTGCCTCCGCACTGTCAGGTCAAGCAGTCCATTGATCTGACCTCGGGCGAGCCATTGCCCAATGGACCGAACTATCGATGCTCTGTTATGGAGAATGATAAGATCAAGAGGCAGATTCAGGAAAGGGCACATAAGGACAAGCTCACCACCTTATGGGAGCCTGATTGTATTAGTGCGAAAGAAGGATGGGACCTGGATCCTCTGTATTGACTATTGGGCAGTAAACAAGATTACTGTCTGGAATAGGTACCCAATCTCGCGAATTGATGACCTTTTGAACCAGCTCAAGGGGGTCAAATATTTCAGCAAGATTGAATTGAAGTCAGGTTATCACCAGGTTCCTATCGAACCCTCTGATGTGTGGAAGACTGCTTCCATATCCAAGGAGGGTCTTTTCGAATGGTTAGTCATGCTGTTCGGATTAAAGAATGCCCCTGCAACCTTCATGATACTGATGGACGACATCTTCCGACCCTTCACAAATACATTCGTGGTGGTGTATTTAGAAGACATTTTGATCTTCAGCCAGAGTTGGGAAGAGCACCTCTACCATATTCAACAGGTCCTTCAAACCTTGCGATAACACAAGCTATGTGCTAACTTGGAGAAATTCACCTTTGGCCTGACCCAGGTTCAATATCTGGAGTACATCATTGATCAGCAGGGTGTACATGTAGACCCATCCAAGATGTGAGCCATTCGGGATTGGCCAGCCCCAACCACTCTAACAGAGCTCCACAACTTTTTGGGTCTTTCCAATTTCTACTGTAGGTTCGTTTTGGGGTTCTCTCATATCACTTGGCCTTTAAGTCAAGTCACTAAGGGCGAAGCGAAAGCAAAGTTTTTTTGGTCGGAAACCCAACAACAAGCGTTCTCCGAGTTGAAGAATCGCCTCTATTTTGCACCAGTTCTCACATTACCAGACCTGCAACAACCATTTGAGATTGAGATAGATGCCTCTGACTATGCTTTTTGTGTGATTCTTACTCAACATGGGCATTGAGTGGCTTACCACAGTGAGACACTTTGAAACACAGTGTGAAAGTACCCCACTTATGACAAAGAATGTATTCCATTGTGCAGGCTGGGCATCAATGGAAGCATTACATTCTAGGGAAGGAAACGGTCATCCACACATACCATCGACCTCTACAGTTCATACAAACACAAGGGAAGTTCCATTTGAACATTAATTATAAGAAGGGCAGCACCAATAATGTTGATGATTGCCTCAGCTGACCACCGATCATGGCGCTGATCACTGTGCTTGATCCTATGGGCATGAGACATCGAGGTGGCCGCATCTTTACAATAGCGATCCATAATTCGATAACATATATCGGACACTCCTGGAAGGAAAGAAAATTCCAAATTTTCACCTTCAGGATGCACTATTATGCCACCTGGGACACATCTGTGTTCCTTCAAGTGAGTGTGCCAAGATGATTTGGGAGGCGCACTACAGTCGGGTTGCTGGACATTTTGGAGTAGAGAAAACAGTGGTGTTGTTGCAGAAGTATTTTTATTGGTTGAAACTTCGTGAAGATGTTGGGAAGTACATTAGATCCTGCACTACCTGCGCCATTTCCAAACCAACCATCAAGAAGTAAGGTTTGCATATTCCTCTACCCACTCCTAGCCAGCCTTGGGAATTTGTTTCCATGGATTACATGTCGGGCCTTCCTTCTACTAAGCATGACAATGATTGTGTTTTCATTGTCATCAACAAATTCTCTGAGATGGCCATCATGGCGGCCTGCAAGAAGAGTATCACAACAGAGGCCACTGCTAAGCTCTTCTTTAAGCGAGTGTGGGTACACCTTGGGATACCACAGTCCATTGTCTTAGATCGAGACAGCATATTCCTTTGTGCATTTTGGTCAAGTCTCTAGCCGATGCTGGATACAAAACTTACTAAGTCCACGACTTTCCATCCCCAAACTTATGGCCAAACAGAGGTAGTCAACAGGATGATCATACATATTCTGCTCATGTACAACCTGAAGTATCCAACACAACTACAACAGAGATCTCCACAACTTAGCAAACCACAACCCCTTTCAGGTAGGGTTGATTTCGGCCATTATGCCCCATTGATGTGGACATACTATTTGCAGCCACTCAGGTAGATTCGACTCACGTTCACTCTAAAGTTGAAAGGGCTAACTACCTCATTGAGCGCACTCAACACATCCGCCAGCAAATCCATGATATATTGGACAGAGCCAATGCTAAGTACAAGCAATGCCATGATCAACATCGAGTGTCACACAACTTCCATGTGGGCGACAAAATTTTGGCTACATTTGCAAAAGGAGCGCCTTGTTGGGACCCACCGTAGGCTTTGCCTGCTCCAATATGGGCCATACACCATCACCAAGGCCATCGGTGATAATGCTTTCGAGCTCAGAATCACATGGTTTGCACCTAGTGTTCAATGTAGATTGCCTTCGGCCATAATTTCCACCATTGTTGGACACATCTAACATTGCAGAACAACTCATGCCAACAATACTCAACCCATACTGCATGCAATTGGCCACAACTGATCAGATCATGGACACAGAGATAAAAAACACTCGCCAACATAGGATGCAACTATATATAGTTGTCAAAGTAGGCAAACTCCTTGACCGGGGCAAGTGGTTCACTAGGGAGCAGGTTCAAGAGAAATTTCCTCACCTCATAGAGGCTCTGCACACAATGGGGACCATTGCTTCCTAAGGGGGAGGAATGATACATGTGGACACTAGTTACCACCTTCCTATTCCACCGAGACCCCCTTAGTCAGTTTCATATGTTTCCTTGTTCATTTCAACATTTACTATTTTAGCAGTTTTTCAGGTCTAGAACTTCCAGAGCAATTTTGACCCCCTAAACAACATTTTTTTGGGTCCGCAACAAGCCCCTTTCATTGGTACGGGCCTGTAACGAAACATGTATTACTTGGAGAAACATTTCCAACAAGGTATCGTATGTGCCAAACAGAGATAATATGACCAAGTTATGACCCTGGGAAGTTGGCCGCCCAACTAACCCCAACGGGACCCACAAACTCTTGGTGTTACATCTCCTAGGGTTAGGGTTTTGGTTGTTTAAGTTTTTCTCATGTTTTCCAATAATAAATAGGCCCTTGAGCCTCATTGTAACATAGTTCAAAGGCGTGTAGCCGCCACATATCTTTTCATAGATAAACTACCATCGCCTGAGCTATCATATTTCCATTCTATTTGTAAGCATAGTTCAGTGTGTTCCTATTAATGAAATGTAATATTTTTATGTTGCATCTCTGTGTTTAATATTACATCTGTAAGTTGTTGCATTCATATTTAATTTTGTTTCAGTGGTATCAAAGTGGTCTGCTCTTTCTCTGTTTTTCTTTGCATTTCCCCAACGAGGTCAGGGTATAAGGAGTTAGGGCTTGATCTGGTTGAACCATTGCAAGATCAACCTCACGAAACTCGACGACCTCCCATGGCGAAAGAAAAGAAAGACGAGGGGGCAGGAGATCCTTTCAAAATGTTGCTCGAGGAAGCCCTCGAGCGACAAAGCGATGTGATGATGGATAACTTTGCCCAAATCCTTCGACAATTACCCACAGGCGATGCATCTTCATCCAGCAGCCACTCTGGAGGCGCCACTACTTTTAAGGTACAATTTAACTTCTATATTCCCATATTCAAAGGACTGATAGTTGAAGATGTCATAGATAATTGGTTAAATCTGTTGAAAGGATATTCTTTAGTTCATGGCTTTTCATATCCGGAAAAGATTATTTTTGCACTTCTCAAAGTCGCCCCACACGTCAAGGACTAGTGGGAAACCTATTGTGAACAAAAGGACAAGAGTGAACCCTCGTTGTTTTTAGCTGCACCCACTTGGAATTCTTTTCGAGATGCCATCAAGGAACAATATTACCCTGTCGGGAGCTATGAAGACAAATACATAAACTGGACCACGATACGACAGGGAAGGGACCAAGAGGTGCTATAGTTCATATATATTTTCCATACACTTCACACGAAGCTGGTTATCAAGGATATTGAGCGGCATTTGGTGCTCAAGTACCGTAGTTGTCTACACAAGTACATCCAGGATGAGATGGAGTTCCTGGACATTTCCTCGCTCGACACAATGTATCGGTAAGCTTTCAAGATTGAGCAGAAGTTTAAACAAAAGAAGTGGGACTTTGGATATGTGAATCCAAAGCAAGGAAAATGCGCCCCCAAACCATAGAACAAAGGACCAAGCCAAGCCAGGGCTACCTAGGATAGCCTGCCGAACCCGCAAGCAAAGAACAACACCACGAAGATGAAGAAGTACACGGGAAAATGGTGTGAGTTTCATAAGAGCTCCACTCACAATACAAGTCAGTGTCAGGCCAAGTAGTCACTGGGGTTCGAGGTGAAGGATTTTGAATCAGACGTAGGTTCCGACTCTGAATCAGAACCTGATAAGGGAATTGACAAAGGGAAGCAGATCATTGATGGGAAGCCCAGTGCCACCGTGGCCACCAACAAGATCTAGAAGAATGAGCCTAAAGATCCAGAGGAGCGGGAACGCCTCTTCCACTCACAGATGTGGGTGAAGGGTTGTCCGCTGTAGTTCATTGTTGACAACGGGAGCCAAAATAACTTCATTTAAGTAGAGGTCGTGAAGTAGCTTGGCCTAAAGACTACATCACATACATAACCATACACCGTCGAGTGGCTTCACCAAGGACGATATCTTCACATCAACCAGCAATGTCGTTTTCCCTACAGCATGAAGCCCTTCATGGATGAGGTACTGTGTGACCTCGCTCTCTAATTATTACTTTGGCTAATAAGTTGTACTACTGGAGGTAGCCTTCACTGCCACCATCTCTTTGATCACTACAAAGTAATGCAATAAGATAATTTCCTAGACCAGGAAATTTGTTTTCCTTATGATTCGCCCCGAGGGCAAGAAGAAGGTTTTGGCCACGGCTTCTAGGCAGGGTTCCTATGCACAATAGCAGCAGATGGACAAGGTTGTGGATGAGTACAGGGATATTTTCATCCTCACCCACAAGGGTGCCTCTGCACTGTCAGGTCAAGCATTCCATCGATCTGACCTCGAGCGCGTCGTTGCCTAATGGACTGATCTATCAAGATCTATTCTGGAGAACAGTGAGATCAAGAGGCAGATTCAGGAATTGTTGCAGAGAGGGCACATTAGGCCAAGCTCATCACCTTGTGGGAGCCTGACTATATTGGTACAGAAGAAGGATGGGGCCTAGAAGCTCTGTATTAACTATCAAGCACTAAACAAGAACATTGTCTGCAATAGGTACCCAATCCCATGGATTGATGACCTTCTAGACCAACTCAAGGGGGCCAAATATTTCAGCAAGATTGACTTGAAATCAGGTTATCACCGGGTTCCTATCGAACCCTCCGATGTGTGGAAGACTGCTTTCATATCCAAGAAGGGCCTTTTCGAATGGTTAGTCATGCTGTTCGGATTAAAGAATGCCCTTGCAACCTTCATGATACTGATGGATGACATATTCTGACCCTTCACAAGTACATTCGTGGTGGTGTATTTAGAAGACATTTTGATCTTTAGCCAGAGTTGGGAAGAGCACCTCTACCATATTCAATAGGTCCTTCAAACCCTGAAATAACACAAGCTGTGTGCTAACTTGGAGAAATGCACCTTTGGCCTGACCCAGGTTCAATATCTGGGGTACATCATTGATCAACAGGGTGTACATGTGGACCCATCCAAGATGAGAGCCATTCGGGATTGGGCAGCCCCAACCACTCTAATAGAGTTCCATAACTTTTTGGGTCTTGCCAATTTTTATTGTAGGTTCAAGTTGGGGTTCTCTCATATCACTTGGCTTTTAACTCAAGTCACCAAGGACAGAGTGAAAGCAAAGTTTTTTTTGTCAGAAACCCAACAACAAGCGTTCTCTAAGTTGAAGAATCATCTCTATTCTGCACCAGTTCTCACATTATCAGATCTACAACAACCATTTGAGATTGATATAGATGCCTTCGACTATGTTATTGGTGCGTCTCTTACTCAGCATGGGCATCCGGTGGCTTACCATAATGAGACTCTTTCAGACGCACTCCGAAAGTACCCCACTTATGACAAAGAAATGTATTCCATTGTGCAAGCCTGTCATCAATGGATGCATTACATTCTGGGGAAGGAAACGGTCATCCACACATACCACCGACGTCTACAGTTCATACAGACACAAGGGAAGTTGCAAAACGATCGCCATCAGAAATGGTCCACCTATCTACAACAGTTCCATTTGAACATTAAGTATAAGAAGGGCAACACCAAAAATGTCACCAATTGCCTCAGCTGACCACCAGTCATGGTGCTAATCACTATGCTTTACCCTTATGAGATGAGACATTGAGGTGGCCACATCTTTACAAGAGAGATCTAGAATTTGGCAACATATACCAGACACTCTTGGAAGGGAAGCAAGTTCCAAATTTTCACCTTCAGGATGCACTATTATGCCACATGGGACACATCTATGTTCCTTCAAGTGATCATTCCAAGATGATTTAGTAGGCACATTAAAGTCGGGTCGTTGGACATTTCATAGTAGAGAAAACATTGGCAGTATTGCCGAAGTATCTTTATTGGCCGAACCTTTGTCACGATGTTGGGAAGTACATTAGATCCTGCACTTCTTACGCCATTGCCAAACCAACCATCAAGAAGCAAGGCTTGTATGCTCCTTTACCTACTCCTAGTGGGCCTTAGGAAATTGTTTCCATGGATCACATGTTGGGCCTTCCTTCTACTAAGAATGATAATGATTTTGTTTCCGTGGTTGTCGACAAATTCTCTAAGATGGCCATCATGGCGACCTGCATGAAGAGTATCACGACAGAGGTCACTACTAAGCTCTTGTTTGAGAGAGTGTGGGTTCACTTTGGGATCCCACTATCTATTGTCTCAAATCGGGACATGAGATTCCTTAGTGCTTTTTGGTCAAGTCTCTGGTCGATGTTGGATACAAAACATACTAAGTCCACGACTTAACCATCCCCAAACTTGTGTTCAAAAAGAGGTTGTCAATAGGATGATTGAACACATTCTCCGCATGTATGACTTGAAGCACCCACACACGTGGGATGAAAGTCTCCCTTATGCCCAACACAACTACAATAGAGCTCTCCACAGCTTAACAGGCCATAACCCCTTTCAGGTAGGGTTAGGATTTAAACCATTGTGCCCCATTGATGTGGCCATACCATTTGCAGCCACTCAGGCAAATTCGGCTCACATCCAATCCGAAGCTAAAAGGGTTAACAATCTCATTAAGCGCATTCAACACATCTGCCAACAAGTTCGTGATATATTGGATAGAGCAAATGCTAATATAAGCAGTGCCATGATCAACATCGAGTGTCACACAAGTTCCAGGTGGGTCACAAAGTTTCGCTACATTTGTAGAAGGAGTGCCTTGTTGGACCCGACTGCAAGCTTCGCTCACTTCGATATGGGCCATACACTATCACCTAGGTCGTTGGTGACAAAGCCTTCGAGCTCAACATCCCATCGTTCCTTGGTCTGCACCCAGTGTTCAATATAAATTGTTTTTGACCATACTTTCCATCATTGTTGGACACATTTGACATTACAAGACATCTCACACCAATAAAGCTCAACCCAAACTTCATGGAGTAGGCCATAAATGATCAAATCATGGACACACAGATCAAGAACACTCACTAACATAGGATACATCTATATTGAGTTGTCAAAGCAGGCCAACTCCTTCACCAGGGCAAGTGGTTCACCAGGGACCAAGTTCAATAGAAATTTCCTCACCTCATGGAGGCTCTACACACAATGGGGACCATTGCTTCCTAAGGGGTCAAGAATGATCCATGTGGATATTGGTGGCCATCCGCCTATTCCACCTACACCCCCCAGTTAGTTTCATTTTTTTCCTTGTTCATTTCAAAATTTACTATTTTTAGAAGTTTTTCGGGTCCTAAACTTTAGGAGCAATTTTGACCCCCCTAAATGACTTTTTTTTTGGGCCTGTAGTAGGCCTGGAAGTATACGGATAGGCCTATGGTGAAACCTGCAGTAGTCGGAGAGACCTTCCCAACAAGGTATTGTACACGCCAAACGAAGATAATATGCCCAAGTTACGACCGTCGGAAGTTGGCTGCCCAACTAACCCCAACAGAACCCACATTCTCTTGGTGTTACATCTCCTGGGGTTAGGGTTTTCGTTGTTTAGGGTTTTCTCATGTTTTCCAATAATAAATAGGCCCTTGAGCCTCATTGTAACATAGTTCAAAGGCATGTAGCCACCACATCTCTTCTCATAGATAAGATACCATCACCCAAGCTATCTTATTTCCATTATGTTTGTAAGCATAGTTCACTAATTTTCTATTAATGAAATGAAGTGTTTTTCTGCTGCATCTCTATGTTTAATATTATATCTGTAAGTTGTTGCGTTCTTGTTTAAGTTCAGATCAATGGTATCAAAGTAATTTGCTCTTTCTCTGTTTTTCTTTGCATGTCCCCAACAAGGTCAAGGTATAAGGAGTTAGGGCTTGATCTGGTTGAACCATTGCAAGATCGACCTCACAAAACCCCACAACCTTCCATGGTGAAAGAAAATAAAGACAAGGGGGCATGAGATCCTTCCAAATGTTGCTCGAGGAAGCCCTCGAGCGACAGAGGGATGCAATGATTTATAACTTTTCTCAGATCCTTCGACATCTACCACAGGTGATGCATCTTCATCCAGCGACCACTCTAGAGGCACCACTCCTTTTAAGGTACAAGTTAAATTTGATATTCCCATATTCAAAGGCCTGATAGTTGCAGATGCCATAGATAAATGGTTAAATAGGTTGGAAGAATATTTTCAGTTCATGACTTTTCCAATCGGGAAAATATTACTTTTTAACTTCTCAAAGTTACCCTACACGTCAAGGATTGGTGGGAAACCTATTGTGAAGAAAAGAATGAGAGTGAACCCTTGCTGTTTTCAGTCGCACCCACTTGGAATTATTTTCGAGATGCCATCAAGGAACAATATTACCCTATCAGGAACTATGAAGACAAATACATAAAGTGGACCATACTATGGCGGGGAAGGGACCAAGATGTGCCAAAGTTCACAAATATTTTCCATACCCTTCACACAAAGCTGAGTATCTAGGATATTGTGCGGCATTTGGCGCTCAAGTACCATGGTTGTCTACACAAGTACATCTAGGATGAGATGGAGTTCCTAGACCTTTCCTCGCTTGGCGCGACATATTGGTACGCTGTCAAGATTGAGCAGAAGTTTAAACAGAAGAAGTAGGACTTTGGATCTATGAATCCAAAGCAAGGAAAAGGCACCCCCAAACCACAGTACCAAGGGCCAAGCCAAGGTGGGGCTACCAAGGACAACCTGTCAAAGCCGCAACCAAAGAACAACACCATGAAGATGAAGAAGGACATAGGAAAATGGTGTGCGTTCCATAAGAGTTCCACTCACAATACAACTGAGTGTTGGGCCAGGTGTCACTCGTGGCCAAGCTGAAGGCTTCTAAATCAGACGCAAGTTCTGACTCTGAATCAGAACTTGATAAGGCAATTGACAAAGGGAATTAGATCATTGATGCGGAGCCAAGTGCCACCATGGCCACCACCAAGATCTAGAAGATTGAGCCTAAAGATCCAGAGGAGGGGGAACGCCTCTTCCACTCACAGATGTGGGTGAAGGGTTCTTTGTTGCAGTTCATTATCAATAGAAGGAGCCAAAAGAACCTCATTTCAGCAGAGGTCGTGAAGTGGTTGGGCCTAAATTTTACATCACATTCACATCTGTACACCATCTGGTGGCTACACCAAGAACGATATCTTCACGTCAGCTAGAAGTGTCGCTTTCCCTAGAGCATCAAGCCCTTCACGGATGAGGTATTGTGTGACGTTGCTCCTCTTAAAGTTTACGATGTATTGTTAGGACAACCATACTTGTGGAAGCAACATGATGTATATGAGTTTAGACCTTGCTCTCCGATTATTACTTTTGGCTAATAAGTTTTACATGATACTCGAGGTAGCCACACCTATCACAATCTCTTTGATTGCTGCAAAGCAATGTAGTAAGACCATTTTCCAGACCAGGAATTTTTTTTTCCTTACGATTTACCCCTAGGACAAGAAGAAGGTTGTGGCCATGGCTTCCAGGCAGGGCTCCTCTGCACAGCAACAAAATATGGACAAGGTTATGGAGGAGTACATGGATATTTTTTTCCTCACCCACAGGGGTACCTCTGCACAATCAGGTCAAGAACACCATCGATCTGACCTCAGGCACGCCGCTGCCGAATGGACTGATCTATCGATGCCATGTTCTGGAGAATGATGAGATCAACAGGAAGATTCATGAACTATTGCTGAAAGGGCACATCAGGCCAAGCTCATCACATTATGGGAGCCCGATTGTATTTTTACAAAAGAAGGATGGGACCTGGAGGCTTTGTATTGACTATTGGGCACTGAACAAGATCATTGTCTGGAATAGGTACCCAATCCAGTAGATTGATGACCTTTTGGACCAACTAAAGGGGGCCAAATATTTCAGCGAGATAGACTTGAAGTTAGGTTATCACGAGATGCCTATCGAACCCTCCGATGTGTGGAAGACTACCTTGAAAAGCAAGGAGGGCCTTTTTGAATGGTTGGTCATGCCGTTCGAATTAACGAACACCCCTGCAACCTTCATGACACTGAAGGATGACATCTTGCGACCATTCACAAATGCATTAGTGGTGTTGTATTTAGATGACATCTTGATCTTCAGCTAGAGTTAGGAAGAGCACCTCCACCATATTCGACAGGTCCTTTAAACCCTACGATAACACAAGTTGTGTGCTAACTTGGAGCAATGCAACTTTGGCCTGGCCCAGGTTCAATATCTGGGGTACCTCATTGATCAACAGGGTGTACATGTGGACCCATCCAAGGTACAAGTCATTCGGGATTGGCGAGCCCAACCACTCTAATAGAGCTCCGCAACTTTTTGGTCTTGCCAATTTCTATAGTAGCTTCGTGTTGGGGTTCTCTCATATCACTTGGCCTTTAAGTCAAAGCACCAAGGGTGGAGCAAAAGCAAAGCTTTATTAGTCGAAAATCCAACAACAAATGTTCTCTGATTTGAAGAATCGCCTTTGTTCTGCACCAGTGCTCACATTACCAGATCTAAAACAACCATTTGAGATTGAGATAGATGCCTTCGACTATGATATTGGTGCGATTCTTACCCAACATGGGCATCCTGTGGCTTACCACAATGAGATACTTTTAGACATAGTCTGAAAGTACCCCACGACAAAGAAATGTATTCCATTGTGTAGGCATGTCATCAATGGAAGCATTACATTCTAGGGAAGGAAATGGTCATCTGCACATACCACCAACCTCTACAGTTCATACAGACACAAGGGAAGTTGTAGAACAATCGCCATGAGAAATGGTCTACCTATCTGCAAAAATTCCATTTGAACATTAAATAAAAGAATGGAAGCACCAATAATGTCATTGATTTCCTCAGCCAACCACCGGTCATGGTGCTAATCACTGTGCTCTACTCCTATGGGCACGAGACATCATGGTGGTCGCATCTTTACAAGAGCAATCCAAAATTTGGCAACATATACCATACACTCCTAGAAGGGCAACAAGTTCCAAATTTTTACCTTCAGGATGCACCGTTATGCCACCTATGACACATATGTGTTCCTTCAAGTGAGTGTGCCAAGATGATTTGGGAGGCACACTACAGTTGGGTTGCTGGACATTTCGGAGCAGAGAAAATAGTGTCGGTATTGCAGAAGTATTTTTATTGGCCGAAACTTCATCGGGATGTTGGGAAGTACATTAGATCCTTTATTGCCTATGCCATTGCCAAACCAACCATCAAGAAGAAGGGCATGTATACTCCTCTACCTACTCCTAGCCAACCTTGGGAATCTATTCCCATGGATTAGACAAAATAGTGTCGGTATTGCAAAAGTATTTTTATTGGCCGAAACTTCATCGGGGTGTTGGGAAGTACATTAGATCCTGCATTGCCTGCGCCATTGCCAAACCAACCATCAAGAAGAAGGGCCTGTATACTCCTCTACCTACTCTTAGCTGACCTTGGGAATCTGTTTCCATGGATTACATGTTGGGCCTTCCTTCTACTAAGCACGACAATGATTTTGTTTTCGTGGTCGTCGACAGATTCTTTAAGATGGCCATCATGGCAGCCTGCAAGAAGAGTATCACTATAGAGGCCACTACTAAGCTCTTTTTTGAGAGAATGTGGGTACACTTTGGGATCCCACAATCCATTGCCTCAGATCGGGACAACAAAATCCTAAGTCCATTTTGGTCAAGTCTCTAGTCCATGCTGGATACAAAACTTACTAAGTCCACAGCTTTCCATCCCCAAACTGATGGCCAAATAGAGGTTGTGAACAAGATGATCGTACACATTCTGTGCATGTACAACTCGAAGCATCCATGCACATGGGACGAAAGTATCCCCCATGTCCAACACAACTACAACAGAGCTCTCCACAGCTTAACAGGCCACAACCCCTTTCAAGTAGAGCTAGGATTTCAACCATTATGCTCCATTGACATGGCCATACGATTTGCAACCACTTTGGTACATTTAGCTCACGTTCAGTCCGAAGCTGAAAGGGCTAACAACTTCATTGAGCACATTTAACACATCTGCCAATAGGTCCGTGATATATTGGACAGAGCAAATGCTAATACAAGTAGTGCCATGATCAACATCGAGTGTCACACAAGTTCCAGGTGGGTCACAAAGTTTCGTTACATTTGCAGAAGGAGCGCCTTGTTGTACCCCACCGCAAGCTTCACTCACTCTGATATGGGCCATACACCATCACCAAGGTCGTCGATGACAAAGCCTTCGAGCTCAGCATCCCACCATTCCTTGGTCTGCACCCAGTGTTCAATATAGATTGCCTTTGACCATACTTTCCATCATTGTTGGACACATTTGACATTACAGAACATCTCACACTAATAGATCTCAACCTAGACTTCATGGAGGAGGCCATAACTGATTATATCATGGACACACAAATCAAGAACACTCGCTAACATAGGATACATCTATATCGAGTTGTCAAAGCAGGCCAACTCCTTCACTAGGGCAAGTGGTTCACCAGGGACCAAGTTCAACAAAAATTTCCTCACCTCATGGAGGCTCTACACACAATGGGGACCATTGCTTCCTAAGGGGGGAGTAATGATCCATGTGGATATTGGTGACCACCCACCTATTCCACCTAGACCCCTTGAGTCAGTTTCATCTTCTTCCTTGTTCATTTTAGCATTTACTATTTTTAGCAATTTTTTGGGTCTTGAACTTTGGAGCAGTGTTGATTGCCTAAACGACGTTTTTTTGCGGCTCGAAGCAGGCCATTGTGAAACTGTAATACTCAAAGAGATCTTTCCAACAAACTATAGTACATGCCAAATAAAGATAATATCACCAAGTTACGACCCCGGGAAGTTGATTGCCCAACTAACCCCAACGGGGCCCACAAACTCTTGATGTTACATCTCTTGGGGTTAGGGTTTTGGTTGTTTAGGGTTTTATCATGTTTTCCAATAGTAAATAAGCACTTGAGCCTCATTGTAACACAGATCAAAGGCATGTAGCCACCGCATATCTTCTCAGAGATAAGCTACCATTGTCCGAGCTATCTTATTTCCATTCTGTTTGTAAGCATAGTTCAATATTTTTCTATTAATTAAATGAAGTGTTTTTCTACTGCATCTCTGTGTTTAAGATTATATCTGTCTGTTACGTTCCTGTTTAAGTTCGAAGCAGTGGTATTAGAGTGGTCTGCTCTTTCTCTCTTTTTCTTTGCATGTCCCCAACAAGGTTAGGGTATAAGGAGTTAGGGCTTGATCTGGTTGCACCATTGCAAGATCAACCTCGCAAAACTTGACGACCTCCCATGGTAGAAGAAAACGAAGACGAGAGGTAGGAGATCCTTTCAAAATGTTTCTCGAGGAAGCCCTCGAGCGACAGAGGGATGTGATGTTGGATAACTTTGCCCAAATATTTCGATGGCTTCCCACATGCAATGCATCTTCATCGAGCAGCCACTTTGGAAGCTCCACTCCTTTTAAGGTACAAGTTAAGATTGATATTCCCATATTCCAAGGCCTAATAATTGCAGACGCCATCGATAAATGGTTAAGTTTATTGGAAGGATATTTTTCAGTTCATGACTTTTCCAATCGCGAAAAGATTACTTTTGCACTCCTCAAAGCCACCCCACACGTCAAGGGTTGTTGGGAAACCTATTGTGAACAAAAGGATGAGAGTGATCCCTCACTATTTTCAACTGCACCCACTTGGAATTCTTTCCAAGATGCCATCAAGGAATAATATTACCTTTTCGGGAGCTATGAAGACAAATACATAAAGTGGACCATGCTACGACAAGGAAGGGACCAAGATGTGCCATAGTTCACAAATATTTTCCACCCTTCGCACAAAGCTTGGTATCAAGGATATTGAGAGGCATTTGGCACTCAAGTACCGTGGTTGTCTACACAAGTATATCTAGGATGAGATGGACTTCCTGGACATTTCCTCGCTCGACATGGCATATTGGTACGCTCTCAAGATTGAGCATAAGTTTAAACAGAAGAAGCGAGACTTTGGATATGCGAATCCAAAGCAAGGAAAAGGTGCCCCTAAACCATAGAACAAAGGACCAAGCCATGGCGAGGCTGCCCAGGATAACCCTCTGAACCCGCAAGAAAATAACAACACCATAAAGATGAACAATGACACAGGAAAATTGTGTGAGTTCCATAAGAGATCCACTCACAATACAAGTGAGTGTCGGGCCAAGTAGTCACTTGTGGCCGAGCTGAAGGCTTCCAAACCAGACACAGGTTCCAACTCTGAATCAGAAACCAATAAGGGAACTGACAAAGGGAAGTAAATCACTGATGTAGAGACCAATGCCACAGTGGCCACCACCAAGATCCAAAATATTGAGTCTAAAGATCCATAAAACGAAGAACGCCTCTTCCACTCACAGATGTGGGTGAAGGGTTCTCCTCTGCAGTTCATTGTCGATAGCAGGAGCCAAAATTTCCTCATTTAAACAAAGGTCATGAAGTGTTTGGGCCTAAATACTACATCACATCCACAATCATACACCATTGGGTGGCTTCACCAAGGATGAGATCTATGCGTCATCCAGTAGTGTCGCTTTCCCTACAACATCAAGCCCTTCACGGATGAGGTACTGTGTGACATTACTCCTCTTGAAGTTTGTGATGTATCGTTAGGAAAACCGTACTTGTGGAAGAGACATGATGTATATGATTCTAGACCTCGCTCTGTGATTATTACATTCGCTAATAAGTTGTACTAGATATTGAAGGTAGCCCCGATTACCGCCATCTCTTTGATCACTGCAAAGTAATGTAGTAAGATCATTTCCCAGACTAGGAAATTTTTTTTCCTTATGATTCTCCCACAGGGAAAGAAGAAGGTTGTCGCCACGGCTTCCAGGCAGATCCCTTATGCACAACAACAACAGATGGACAAGGTCGTGGAGGAGTACAGGGGTATTGTTGCCTCACCCATATGGGTACCTCTACACTGTCAGGTCAAACACTCTGTTAGTGTTAGTCTTTGCAGCCTTCCTCCAGTGATCAAATATGCTCTCACAAAGTGATCTTAAGGTGTCAAGGTCAAATTTTATCATTTCAGTGAGTCTTCAAGTAAAATTTGGTCACTAGGCATTAGGTCTAGTGTTTGATTTTACCCTTGTCAAAGTT